>OZ020193.1:30579336-30731496 GCA_963971165.1 Philopedon plagiatum | reverse complement strand
AAAACGGCTTAACTTAGAAACAGCAAATTGCACTTCCTTCTGAATAGCGATAAAGATTCTTTATTCATTTCCAAACATAAATTTTAAATAATAAATTTTAAATATATACAATGATGTCAAAAAAAAAATTGTCTTAGTCATAAAATTTTACTCCGGACTGAACCAGAAAGTAACCCTAATCGAAAGACCTTTACAAACTAAAATAGGAAAGTGCAATTTGTTTTTCTCTATGTTATTAAGCCGTTTTGAATTTACAGCTAGTCAAAGCTAAAAATTTGCAATTTCAACTGTTAATATTTTGAAACCAGCTCAAAATTGAGACATGCTGTAAATTTAAAAAAGTATCAGTTTTTGTCGTAGAATCCAAAAACGTAATAATTTATAGTTTTACGTTTGAAAAATCGAAGTTGATATCTGTCAAGATTCTTTGAGCTACCCTGTATGTGATCCAATATTCAGAGAATATGTAAAAATACACCCAATATGATCCCAGTAATTAGCATTAGTATAAGACCTTAAATTAAAAAGTTATGAGGGTGTTCCCAAATCCTTGGGATACCCTGTACAGGGTATCCCAAATTCGAGCCTCATCATTGTGATCTCGTAAACGGTAACCAAGCAAAGGTTAAATCAGTGAAATGTTGCTTATCTAAATGCTTAACAAGTTGGCGTTAGAAATTGAAGAAATTTAAAGTAATTCCGGAGATATCTAGAAAAAGACTATTTTTGTTTACTGTGACTATTTTTACCATAGAACGAAAGAAGGAATGCTTTTTTAGGATAATTTTTTATGCTCTATCACGTGTCAGTTTCATATATTTAATGCAGCGTTTCTTTTTTTGAAACCATGAGATTTATGTTTTTACATACAGACATAGGCTTTTTATTTCCGTTTTAAGAGCCTTTTCTGTCCCAAATACAATGACGTATCACATCTCTCTCTAAATAAATAATTTAGGTACTCCCCATAAGAATACCGTGTATTTGTATTAAATTATTCTGAATGTTCTGTTTCTTTCTGACATAGGAGTTCTTACAGAAAGTACCTGAAATATTTATTGTAGAGACAAAAAATGTGATACGTCGTTTTATTCGGCATACGAAAAGCTCTTAAAAACTGAAATAAAAAAATCTACGTCCCTATAAAAAAATACCTGTTAATCGTACGTGATAGGTGTCCTACGAAAGTATTTTTCTTTAGTTCAATTTTCAGAAATAAAATTATAGCAAATGAAATTTAAAAAAAATCCGATAGTAATTTTTTTCTGGATATCTCCAGAATTACTTGAAATTTCTGAACGCCAACTTTTTAAGCGCTTAAATATGCCAATTTTCCTGAATTTGAAATTTGCTGTACCTCTTATAATTTTCAAGATCCCAATGATGGTCGAATTTGAAACACCCGGTACATATTCACATAGAAATAAAACACGGAAAATCATTTAATACTTATTATTTGAAACTGTTGCAAAACAAAATTAACACATTGAACATACAATGGAAACCAAATTTAAAATAAAAGAGATATCCCGCAGATACCGAAATCGCTTTATTTTGGTCTGAATGTATTATATACAAATGTCTTAACTTTGACCCAATCTTTTTTAATCATTTCATCTCCGTATTTAGAAAAAAATTGGTCGCATTCGTACTTTTTCGGTGTTATTCTATTTTTGATGTGTTTCCGAAAATAGTCTTTAACTAGTTTCTTTTCCGTTGATGTCCATCGACTACGCCCGGCAATTGACTTCAGACGTGACGTACGTACATCTTTTATTTTAATTTCAGTAGTTTTTTCTGTAAAATCATCTGTATTATCATCTTTTTCTTCCTTTTCGTTACCACTAATTTCTTCATCTTTTGTTTGAGTTTTAGTTGAATTGTCTCTTAAATCTTCTGTATTATCATCTTTTGCTTTCTCTTCCCCTACTTTGTCGCCATTCTCATCCATTCTACATATTTCCTCGTCTCCTATTTGTTCCGGTTGGGTTGGGTTGGGTTGGTTGATGTCTGGGTCATAATGAAATCGTCTTTTCCTTTTTTTTGTGATAAGATCTACTTCATATTTATCTTCCTCGTTGCTCGCATCCGAGTTGTAATAGTCTTTATCCAAATTAATCTCGTCCAAGTTTTTTCCCCGAAATTCTTTTCCTTTTCCTTTTTCCAGTAGAAGCAGCACCTTGACTACTTTTGCCGTTTGGTATAGATCTTGCGGTAGTCTAAAAATAATAATAATAAAAGTAAATATTATATACAGGGAGGAAACATGGAGTACCCTTAATATTTTTCTTTACTACACATTTTTGAAAAACGCTGAAACATATGGAATATGTAAATGGGTGAGCATGGTAGCAAAGAAGGGTAAGAAAAAGCAAAAGATGACTGTACAGGGGATTTAAGAGAAAAAACTACTGAAAATCAAATAAAAGGTTAAGTCACGTCCGCAGCCCATTGCCGATGCCGCCGGGCGTAGTCGATGGACGCCAGTGAAAGACATATTGGGGGCGGTCCATACTTTTTTCACACTATCTATTAAGTGTAAAGGGGAAAATTATTTCTCTAATGACTTTATTGAATTATTGGATGCTTCTTCTAGGACAATCAATTATTGCTCTAAAAGTAACCAACAATCCATAAAACTTTTCAGTTATTCAGAATATATTCAACATAGGTATTTAATATATTCTCGAATGTTGATAAATACGTTGTGTCAGTTGTTTATGCTTCAGACAATCAAACTGACTAATTACAAGCTACAAGGGACCAAAATCCAAACCAATCACAAACAAGAAATCAAGTCAATAGGCGTTGTAATCGGTCCACATAATACTGTGAAGTTTTACGACAAGGATATTGAAATGAAGTTAAACAACATGTTCTATAACGTGATAATAAATATGGACGCACCTTTAGTTTTTTTTCGATAGGTAGTAATTCTTTGTGAAGCAGGGTATGAAATTTTGAATTATTTTGTAATGCCTACCTATAAAATTGTGCATGTGTCTTTTTAGTATGTCCCATGAAACTAGCAACTTGCTCCATTTCATCGGCCCCCATGTTCATCAGTTGCAACGTTGTTGCAATATGTTTTCTAAACCTTGTAGATGTCAAAAGTGCAGGATGTTTTGCTCCACATTTTTTAGCCAACATTCTAAATACATAATCTCCTCTTATCCATTTGTATTCGACGCCTGGATTTGAAAATAAGTAAGGATTTGATTCAGGTACTATATTAGTGGTTTTTCTGATGTTCAGCAAATATCTTATATATCTTTGAATTCGCTTGGAAAATAGAATTGGGACTGGTTTTGAGCCCTTTCCGTCTGTAATAACTCTCTTGAACTGTCCACATAATATTTTTTCCAGGTCTGTTAATGACTCAGAAAAAGCTTTTTGAGCAGTTGAGGAGTTTTCTTTCTCATATGTTTCAATCTTTAAATATTGGACGTCTCCCACACGTTTTCGATTAAACATTATAGTATGAGCTAGTACACATTCTGTCAATTTTTTATAACTGTCCTTTATATTAATACCTTTTTGTAAGCTTTCGTATGCGTTTTCAGATATTTCCTCAATATATTTGTTAAACAAAAGTATGTCCTCGGTTAATGGTAGTTGGTTAGGTTTTTTCCACTGTCTCTCTTTAAGGTCTTTCAGTGCTAAGCTCGATATTTCATTGCACCAATGAGCTTCTATAATTTTTTTTAAATCCTTTATGTCACTTTTTTTCTCATCCCTGTTTTCCCAGCTTATATTTGGAATCTGCTTCCTTTCAGATACTGTTCTAAACGCAATGTTACAAACAATTTTCAAGTTAGTTCCCATGTGCAACGCAAGGGGAGGCGCTCTGAAACTTTTTTCGTTCTCGTTATACCCACTTATTATTTTTGCTGCTGCCACAAGCGTTGCAAACATTTCTGGTTTAAGGACATCAAAAAGTCCCCTTATGTTATCGTGGATAGATCTTATTGCCATTAGCATCTTTGCCATTTCTCTAATTTTATTCGAAACAACAGTTGCAATCTGCTGTCTTTTATGTTTTGCAAGAAGCACCTCTCCATATAAACAAATCAAAGGGTCACTTTTTGCAACGTTGCTCACAAAATCAGCACGCATTTTTTCAAATACCTCAATTTTTAAACGAGATGTTCTTAAAAATTCGTGGTTCTTTAACGCCATAAACGTTTGGGATTTACTAAGACAATTCTTGCCGGGGTTAGTAACATCACCAGGTTTACTTTTACAAGCTTTCACGTGTCTGTACAACGATTTTTTATTATAGAGTCCTAGACAGAACTTGCAAACAAAGTGATCCGTGTCGGAATCCTTCGAACTTCTTACGGGATGTGAGATATCTTTTTCTGTTTTTAATATGAAATTGCCACGTTTTCTGAAAGCTGAAACTAACTCTAAACGTTCCTTGCTGTTGGGTTGCAATCTTAGCATTCTTTTAACTTCCGAGTCTTGCGGATGATGTCTGGAGAGATGTCTGGGGAAATGTGTAATGACGTCTTCATAGCATACGGGACAAATGGTTGGTCTCTCCCTGGCAGATTGCTTTCTGGTATATCGTTGATTCGTTACCTAGTAAAAAATCATTAATTGAATATTCAATGTGAAAAAGAAAAGAATAGTTTGTCATTTGTTTTGTTGTATTTTTATTATAGTGAAGCAAAAAAATGTTATATGTAAAACCTGCAAAAGAAAACGTCGAAGTAGTATTAAATCCCGACCAAAATTATCTAAGTAAATCTCAAACGTTCATGATGTCAAAGAACCACAAGTTTTTAAGAACATCTCGTATAAAAAAGAGGAATTTGAAAAAAATACGCACTGATTCTGTAAGCAAGTTTCCAAAAAGGGACCCTTTGATATGTTAATATCAAAGGGTAAATAGCAGATTACAACTCTTTTTTGGAATAGAATTAAAAAATAGCAAAGATGCTAACGGCAATAAGATCCATGCATGATAATATTTTGATGTTCTTAAAGCAGAAATTTTTAAAACGCTTGTGGCAGCAGAGAAAATAATGTATGCAATTATTGCTTCTAAAAGAGTGGGTGAGAGGAAGTAGCTTTGTAATATAAACTGGAAAAACGAAGATGAGAAAAAAGTAATAAGTACTAAAGATTAAAAAAAATAGAAGCTCATTGGTGTAATGAAATATCAAGTTTAGCACTAAAAGGCCTTTAAAAGAGGCAGCGACAAAAACCTAACGGACTTCCATTAACAGAGGACATACTTCTGCATAAAAATATATTGAGGAAATATATGAAAGTAGTCATGAAAGCTTACGAAAAGATATTAATATAATGGACAGTTACAAAAATTTGCAGAATGTACTAGCTCAAACTATAATGTTTAACCGAAAACGCGAGGACGACGTCCAATATTTAAAGAGAGAGAAACCTTCCTCCTTAACTACTCAAAAAGACGGAAAAAGCAATTAATATAATTATCAAATCAATAACTTACCGAAGATGTTTCCGGGCAAATATCAGTATTTGTTTCTTTAGTAGATTCTATTTGCTTCGATAATTTTGTACCCAACTTGTTCTTGTCCGGATCAAAACATTTAGGATTCTTTTGTAGAGTATGCTAAAAACGAAATAGTGATTTTTGCACAATGACTTTAGCCATACAACTCCCATTTTATTTATTTAATTTACTAGCTTTGATTTCATAATGTGAAACTTTAACTTGAGTTGTTAATATTTAAAAAAAGGTTGGTACATACAGTTGAATATTCTTAGAATAAAAAAAAAACAAAACAAAAGTGCCCTATTTAAAACAGAAAATATAAATTTGGTATTACACGTGGCATTAGAAATTCACTTCTCACCAATAGAATCTCCTAATTCATGAGAAATAGGAGGTCAGTTAAATTGTGACAAAGTTGCGTAAATTGGTGCTCTATCACAATACCCTATCGAAAATCCAGAAAATTCCCTTAATTTAACTGACCTCGCACTTCTTACGTATTTCGAGGTCCCAATGGAGAGAAGAGAATTTCTAACACCTTATATGGGGCGAATCGCGTCAAATGTCCCAGCGCGACACGCGAGCCTAAAAACGTGCCATTTTAAACTCCTTTTCCAGAGAGAACATTTTTGTTTACGAGGAATCAATCGAAAAACATAGCTCGGCATAGCAATCTATACAACCACAGAGCCTGGCCTACGCGTCGCTGCCTCGCCGCACAGTGGAAAGGCTCGCTGCGCTATGTTTCTCGAATAATAAACAAGAAAAGTCCTCCCGGGAAAAAAAATTTCAACGTAAAAAACCCTGATCTTTCGATCTAGCTTATGAAAAAAAGTAAAAATGGCATTTTTCCATATATAGCACGTTTAGTGTTTTTTGAGGTTAAGGAAGCGGAATTTTGAAAAACAAATTACACACTCGCAAAGCTTAAAAAAAATTCATCGAAAACTACGTTTCAGTTATTTTTTTAATGGCGTTTTCATTGCGAGATTATGAGTTTAAAATGGCATGTTTTCAGGCTCGCGCGTCTCGCTGGGATATCTGAGGCGATTCGCCCCATATATGACCAATCGATCAATTAGCTAGAAAATGTAACCAAACCTTTTTTTACCTTACTGCCAGTTTGTTCTTTTTCGTCCATATTCATTATAGTGATATTTTCTTGGGTACTTTTTGAATATGTTCTATGAACATCATCAATGCTTATTTCGGATTCACTGTCAGATGAAGATCTATTATCATCATCATCATCACCATCTGTGGGTGGGACAAATTCGTCCCCAGAGCTTTCGTGTTCGTCATCTGCGTCAGAAGACAGAATATTATCAAGTTCTTGCGGGGAAGTTGATGGCTCCGTAACCAGTTCATTATCTAATAGTGCGATTTGTCTATTTTCAGGTAGTGTTTCATAATAATTGGATTCTTTATAAACGGACCAAATACCAAAGCCGTCAGTATTTTCACTAGATATTCCAAAATGTGGAGAGTTTTCAGCAAAGTCTTGCTGTGATGTCGATGGAGCCAACAAAGTTATATTTTTACTATTTTCTGAAACTACACATCCAGGAGGGTCTTTATTTCTGGTTTCTATATCCATCTGACCACAGTCTTTATCACAAAAATTGTATATATCATATTCGATGGGCACAGTGGAAGTCAAGTCGCACGTATACTGTGCAGAAGTTGTGTCCCCAGATGTAGCTGGTTTTAAAAGAACGTCCGAAATTATATTTACAAATTTATTATTGGATGATGTGAACATCTCAGCGGGTGATTCTGCCAGTGGCATGTCTCGATTCATCAAATCAGGATGGTTAGATTCCGGGAGACACAACTTTTCGGCTGAAGTAAAGTGTAGGCTTTGTTCTGTTGTTGTAGAGCTCGCATATGAATGATTACTATTCTCCTGTGATAGTGCTAGCTCTATATTAGTACTTGGTCTTGTAATATCATTTTTCTGCTCGCGTTGCGTGCTAGTTTCAGAACAATCGTCATGCGACGGTTTTATGACGGGTTCTTCAATAACATCGGTAACAGTACCTTTATTATCTAGAATCTGAACAACGTCAACTGTCTCAGAAACGTACGCAAACTTATTTTCGACTGCTAGACGTAATACGAATTCACTGCGCTTCATTCTGAGATAGGGTTCTAGGGATCTAGAATTGTTAAAAAGGAAGAAGTTTACTTATGATTCGAAAACGTTAGTTCTTTGCTTAACACGCTTGGACACTTCAATTTCTGTGTCATAGGTATTTTGATATAATATGTTGCGAAAATGTGTGGCACAATTATACCAGCAATTATTAAGTCAACATAAGTCTAACTCGACTTACCTTAGTCCAAGAGTTAATAGTTTTTGAGATACAAAGTTAAAATTTTATTTTACTTTCTTTAAAATTAGATTGGTTAATAATAACACAGCCCCACAAAAAAAAAAGTTTTGGCACTCCTATCGAGACAACTATATCTCTATGTAATTTTCGACGCTGAATCCGAATCCGAGGTCAAAAAAAATCGTACACCCCCAAAATCAACCCCTAGCGCTAAAAAACACCTCCTCATCGGGGTAAAAATGACTTAACGCTCCAGGAATAGTCCTAAATCTCAGTAAATCGAATTAAATATAAACACGCATAAATACAGAGTTAAAACTACTTTCCATTGAAAATCACCCCCATGAATGGGTGAAAACTACCCCTCATAAAACAGAAAACTTAAAAAAATGCAGTGACTGCAAAAAAAGCTTACGATGCCCAGTTTTTTTGCAAAGAGTGGGTAACAGCATTAGTTCCGATGCGATGCTCAAAATCTACCCCCATAGAGTGGCGGAAACCACCCCTAGGTTAAAATTGCAAGGAAAATCAGGGAAAAAATGTTGTCATCGTGCTATCGAGACAACTGTATCCCTATGTCATTTTCGGCGCTGAATCCGAAACCGAGGTCAAAAAAATCGTACACCCCCAAAATCAACCCCTATCTCGAAAAAACACGCCCTAAACAGGGTAAAAATGACTTAACGCTCTACAAATAGTCTTAAATCGAATTAAATATAAACATTCAAGTATATAACGCATAAATACAGAGTTAACACCACTTTCCATTGAAAATCACCTCCATAGTGGGTGAAAACTACCCCTCTGACAACAGGAAATTTAAAAAGAACTGCAGTGATTGCAAAAAAAGCTTACGATGCTCAGTTATTTTACAAACAGTATGTAACTGCATTAGTCTCGATGCGATGCTCAAAAACTATCCCCATAAAGTTCCGGAAACCACCCCTAAATTTAATTTAATTTTTTTATTGCTAAGTTTCAAAAAACTAGCACATGATTTTCTGGGAAATAAAAGAGATAAAAATTATAAAAAAGTTGTTGCAGAAATGATTAAACATTTCAAATCTTTAGGGTGCAATATGAATTTAGGCGACTACAGTGAAGAGCAGGGTGAACGCTTTCACCAAGATATATCAGGAGGAAGATGGGACGAACACATGATGGCAGATTACTGGTGATCCTTAAAAAGAGAGACGTCTGAAAAGCATAAACGGCAGTCGGTCAGAAGATCATTCGAAAACAAATCCAAAAGATATTACAAAAAGAAAGAATAAATTTAATTGAATTAAGACTACGGGTAAATTTTTGCTACTTCATAATATGGATCCTTTTCAAGTACGTTATCGAAGATTCTTCTTAAATAAGAAAATGCAGATGTTTTGAGCTTTTCTAAAAGGTACTACAAATATTTTTTGAATTTCTTGTTATGTGAGGGGTAATTTTCACCCTCTCATGGGGATGTGGACTTTGGTGCGATGTAAGTATTCACCTCCAAACTGCAGTGCTGCATATCTTTAGCCAATTTTAGCATCGATTAAAATAGAAATCAGGATGATTTTCCCCGATTTTCCTTGCAATTTTAATCTAGGGGTGGTTTCCGCCACTCTATGGGGTAGATTTTGAGCATCGCATCGGAACTAATGCAGTTACTCACTCTTTGCAAAAAAAAACTGGGCATCGTAAGCTTTTCTTGCAATCACTGCATTTTTTGAAGTTTCCTGTTGTATGAGGGGTAGTTTTCACCCACTATGGGGGTGATTTTCAATGGAAAGTGGTGTTAACTCTGTATTTATGCGTGTCTATATTTAATTCGATTTACTGAGATTTAGGACTATTCGTGGAGCGTCATTTTTACCCTGTTTAGGGAGTGTTTTTTCGCGATAGGGGTTGATTTTGGGGGGTGTATGATTTTTTTGAGCTCGGATTCGGATTCAGCGTCAAAAATTACATAGGGCTACTGTTGTCTCGATAGCACGATGACAAGATTTTTTCCCCGATTTTCCTTGCAATTTTAATCTAGGGGTGGTTTCCGCCACTCTATGGTGGTAGATTTTGAGCATCGCACCGGAACTAATGCAGTTACTCACTCTTTGCAAAAAAACTGGCATCCTAAGCTTTTTTGCAATCACTGCATTTTTTTAAGTTTCCTGTTGTATGAGGGGTAGTTTTCAGCCATTCATCGGGGTGATTTTCAATAGAAAGTAGTGTTAACTCTGTATTTATGCGTGTTGATATTTAATTCGATTTACTGAGATTTATAACTATTCGTGGAGCGTTAAGTCATTTTTACCCCGCTGAGTAGGTGTTTTTTAGCGCTAGGGGTTGATTTTGGGGGTGTCCGATTTTTTTTGACCTCGGATTCGGATTCAGCGTCGAAAATTACATTGGGATATAGTTGTCTCGATAGGAGTTCCAAAACTTTTTTTTTTGTGGGGCTGTGTAATTGGCCCAAAATTTGGTTCTAGGGGGATTTCTGGAATCCGAAGAGTTGAAATTATCCCAAATTTTATAATAAAATGTACAGAGAGGCCATAACTTTTTTAGCTGTGGGTGTATTACGTTTTTAACTAACAATTACTAATTTTTGATATTTTTTATTACAAAAGCTAGGTGGTAAATATCGTTTCGAGCAACAGTTTTCGAGATATTTAAATCTTAAAATGTTTATTTCAATTTCAAACCCTATATTATTTATTTAATTTAGACCTGTCCCATGCCTGCGTGAATTATTATAAAGAAAGGCAATGACGTTTGTGTATGAAATTAACTTTAAAACCAAATATTCCGGGAAACCCCACAATTTTATCTTTATCTAAATTTCTAAATTAATATAGCGGGTATCCAATTATGATGGGCTTCATAAACAATAAAAGTTTTAACTTACCTAATTTATACAATACTTCTGCAAAGATGATCAAAATTATAACTGAGGCAACACCGCGGGGCTTCGGATAAACCGCGAGATATGGCTCTTCCTGCACATGCATCACCGAACTGATGAAATATTATAATCATATTTAATTTGTAAGTTACCGCCCCCTCCTGCACGACCGGGCTTCGACTTGTCGGTGTGATGTAGCGGGCTTCGTAATGATAGCCCTGCATGTATATATATATATATATATATATATATATATATATATATATATATATATATATATATATATATATATATATATATATATATATATATACAGTGACCGGCAAAAAGTTCGCAACATATGGGAAAAATTTTTATTAGGTGAGTATTGGAAAAACTTTTCCGGGGGATCGGTTCTGCATGTCCGATAACCTAAAAATCGATTTTGACATACGTCACGTGACCACTGGTATAGCGTCAAATTAAAAAAAAAATTGTTAATTTACAAAAAGTGAGGTTAGTTGACGAGATATCAAAAAAAGTTATTTGAAAAAATTGCTTAGAATTAAATTCTAGGTCCTTGTGCAAAATTTTAAGATTTTATTTAAAAAAATTGGAAAACTCAATTTTTTTTAAATATTTTTTTATCGATTTACAAATTTCCAGTTTTTTTCGTTTAGATAGCTTGGCTAATGTAAAGCCCATGTATCTGGATGAAAATAAACGATGTAGTAGTTTTTTCTACAATTGACAGGACAAAATTAAAAAAAACAGGGTTTCGCCGGACGCTAGCTGTTGCAATGATTTGTATCTAGCAGCAGTGTCAAAATTTTAGAGACATTTCAATGAGATTACATTGAGAAAACCTTAATCGTCTTAAATATATCTGAAGTTCGACTTTTTGTAAAGTTAAGGGGAGTAAAATAGATAATAAACAAAAAATTACCTGTTTATTTAATCGAAATTTCATAAACGAAAACCAATGTAAGAAAAACTTAAAAGTAGTCAAATTCTGTACTAACAACATAAAAAATCATTGTTTTTCCTTGGGTGCACAAAATTTAAAACTCAGTATGACCACCATTTCTCTCCATACATACTATTGTTCTCGAGCGCAACTCTCGATTAACATTTCGGAGCATTTTACGATTTATTTGCAATACACAATTTCTAATGACATTCTCTAAATTTTGTATATTCCTAAAGGGTCGATGTTTGTACACAGAGTTCTTTAGGTATACCCACATAAAGAAATCTAACGGAGTCAGATCTGGTGATCTCGCAGGCCACGGATTTTCAGAAAACCGTCCTATCCACTGGTTTCCAAATTCTTGATCCAGCCATCTCTTCACCTCATTTGTGGAATGAATGCTAGCTCCGTCTTGTTGAAAGTATAAATTTCTTCTTTCGGCTAATGACAAATTGTCTAAAAAGTCAGATATCTCAGTTTGTAGAAATTCTAAATATCGTTCTGAATTTAAATTGTCTCTAAAGAAAAAAGGTCCCACTATTCTGAGGTTGAAAATTCCGCACCACACATTAACCTTAAAACTATATTGGTCTTTACTCTGAATTACAAAGTCTGGGTTTTCGGTGGCCCACCATCTACAGTTTTGTGAACTGACGGTTCCGTTAGAGGTAAATGTAGCTTCATCCGAGAAAAGAACGTTCTTTGGGAAATTAAAATCTTCCTCAATCATACCCTGGAACCAGGCACAAAAATCGAAGCGGGCGTCATAATCCCTATCTTTTAATACTTGTACAAATTTAGGTTTGTACGGATGAAATTTGTTTCTTTTTAATATCCTCCGCACAGATCTTTCGTGAATGTTAGTGATCTCCGATATTTGACTAACTGCTAATTGGGGTGTTTCTGTGATCGACAAACACACATCCAGAGAACCTTCGTCACCTGTTACCGGTTTTTCATGGGAAACTTTATACTGATTTTCTACCGATCCCGTTTCTTTAAATTTATTGACTAGACGAGATGCTGTGGAATAATGGAGGGATTTATCGGGGTGCCTCTCATTAAAAATTGCTGCTGTTTCTCTATGGCTTTTGTAATTATCTCCAGAAATTAAAATAATTTCTATCTTTTCCTGAAGAAGTAGTGTGGGTGCCATTTTAAGGAATAAAATATTAATAAACTTATGTAAAATATCAAACTTAGTAAGATGCGAGACATAAACCAATGACATAGGTTGAAATCAAACAAATTATAATTTGTTTGACATTTTCTGTTGTTTTTAACCTACTAGATTATTTGGTTGTTTTAATTTCAGAGCCTGCTTTGGTAGTTTTAAGTACAACTAAATAGACCTGGTTGTTAAATTTATGTGCGAAAAATCTTAATAAAATCTTGATACAGTCATTTCATTAGATTCAAACCATTGCAACAGCGAGCGTCCGGCGAACACCTATTTTTTCGATTTTGTCCTGTCAATTGTAGAATTTTAGATCTGACTCCGTTAGATTTTTTTATGTGGGGATACCTAAAGAACCCTGTGTACAAACATCGACCCTTTAGGAATATACAAAATTTAGAGGATGTCATTATAAATTGTGTATTGCAAATAAATCGTAAAATGCTCCGAAATGTTAATCGAGAGTTGCGCTCGAGAACAACAGTATGTATGGAGAGAAATGGTGGTCATACTGAGTTTTAAATTTTGTGCACCCAAGGAAAAACAATGATTTTTTGTGTTGTTAGTACAGAATTTGACTACTTTTAAGTTTTTCTTACATTGGTTTTCGTTTATAAAATTTCGATTAAATAAACAGGTAATTTTTTGTTTATTATCTATTTTAATCCCCTTAACTTTACAAAAAATCGAACTTCAGATATATTTAAGACGATTAAGGTTTTCTCAATGTAATCTCATTGAAATGTCTCTAAAATTTTGACACTGCTGCTAGATACAAATCATTGCAACAGCTAGCGTCCGGCGAAACCCTGTTTTTTTTAATTTTGTCCTGTCAATTGTAGAAAAAACTACTACATTCGTTTATTTTCATCCAGATACATGGGCTTTACATTAGCCAAGCTATCGAAACGAAAAAAACCGGAAATTTGTAAATCGATAAAAAAATATTTAAAAAAAATTGAGTTTTCCAATTTTTTTAAATAAAATCTTAAAATTTTGCACAAGGACCTAGAATTTAATTCTAAGCAATTTTTTCAAATAACTTTTTTTGATATCTCGTCAACTAACCTCACTTTTTGTAAATTAACAATTTTTTTTTTAATTTGACGCTATACCAGTGGTCACGTGACGTATGTCAAAATCGATTTTTAGGTTATCGGACATGCAGAACCGATCCCCTGGGAAAGTTTTTCCGATACTCTCCTAATAAAAATTTTTCCCATATGTTGCGAACTTTTTGCCGGTCACTGTATATACAGGGTGTTATTTAAGTACATAGACAAACTTTAAGGGCTAATTCCTTGTATGATTTTAAGACAAAAAGTTCATACAAATATGTGGCCTAAATGTTTAGATTTTCGAGATACAGGGTGTTAATTTTTTGGTTTTTTTAATTTTCCTTTCACAGTTTTACGGATAATTAATGAAAATTTGGCACAAATAATACTTTTACCAGTTTCTATGAAACAACGTTATTAACATTTAAAATAATCTACAGGGTCCTCGTTTTTTTGTGGCCATGACCACTTTAGGCCCCCCATTTTTTTGCTACGACGTCACTGAATAGGTTTGAGAATAAAATCTAATTTATCATTTTATTCTTCAACTTTTCACTCTCTTGAAGTTTTTCACTATCTCTTACGGCCTAGAAGTTATTTTGCAAAAAATAAAAGAATGCAGTGTTGTAAGGTTCATGAGATATCATTCTTTATTGCCTTTCGAAATCTACAAGGTGCTAATTAAAACTAAAATTAGGCTAATTTAAAGGAAAACATAACAGAGGAACACTTAACTTAAAGTAACTGCTGGAAATGGCCACTCCCGCCTGCAACGCTGCATTTGTGCGCCTCGACATCGACTGGCGGACCCGCTCAAAAATCCACTGGATTTCTTTCTTTGGGGGCACCTAAAATCATTAGTCTACAGAACTCCAGTTCTAAATGAAGATGATCTAAGAAACCGGATACGACAGTCATGCGAAAGTATACGAAATTCTCCTGGTATTTTTGAGGCGCACAAATGCATGCGTTGAAGTCGGGGGTGGCCATTTCCAGCAGTTACTTTAAGTTAAGTGTTCCTCTGTTAAGTTAAAGTAGCCTAATTTTAGTTTTAATTAGCACCTTGTAGATTTCGAAAGGCAATAAAGAACGTTATCTCATGGACCTTACAATACTGCATTCTTTTCTTTTTGCAAAATAACTTCTAGGCTTTAAGAGGCAGTGGAAAACTTCAAGAGAGTGAAAAGTTGAAGAATAAAATTATAAATTAGATTTTATTCTCAAACCTATTCAGTGACGTCGTAGCAAAAAATGGGGGGCCTAAAGTGGTCATGGCCACAAAAAAACGAGGACCCTGTAGATTATTTTAAATGTTAATAACGTTGTTTCATAGATACTGGTAAAAGTATTATTTGTGCCAAATTTGCATTAATTATTCCTAAAACTGTGAAAGGAAAATTAAAAAAACGAAAATAAAAACCAAAAAAATTAACACCCTGTATCTCGAAAATCTAAACATTTAGGCTACATATTTATATGAACTTTTTGTCTTAAAATCATACAAGGAATTACCTCTTAAAGTTTGTCTATGTACTTAAATAACATATGTTTGAACATAGACTTCCACAGATGGAGAGAAATATTGATCCGGGAGTACATCTATTCGTTTCTTAAATTCCTATTGGAATCTGGCAGACGTTTTGCCAAGGTGTCACTTGGCATTATCAATGCTTCCTCGTTGCTGTGAAGTCGTAAACTGAGTTCACTTGGCATTATCAATGCTTAATCGTTGCTGTCAAGTCTTAAACTCAGTTTACGACTTGACATCAACGAGTAATCATTGATAATGCCAAGTGAGACCTTGGCGAAACGGCTGCCAGATTCCAATAGGAATTTAATAAACGAACGGATGTACTCCCGGATCAACATTTCTTCACATCTCTCCATCCGTAAAGTTACACTGTATACATATACAAAGTGACCGTCAGAATTCGCACTCCGTTTACTCCATAACTTTTTTATTATTAATTTCTCAGAAAATGCTATTCTTGATAAAAGTCGCTGCATGTCCTTAAACTAAAAGACCGTCTACCAAAAGTTGAAAAAATTGGAATATACGAGGGAGATGCAAATTTTTAAAAGTAGCGCAAGAGTGTACCTTAATTTTTCAATTTATTTAAAATACTTATTTGTAAAATTTGCTTAGAATTAAAAGTTATGTCCCAATATGAAGGCATGGCCTCAAAAACCAAATATTCTGATCTTACCCTGTATAGAGACTGAATCCAGAAAAACAAGTTCATTTAAAAGGTTTCTTTGGACGTTTATTTCTCGAGAATGGCTCAAATTTCCAAACGCTTTTAAATTTGTTTTAACCACTCAAGGAAAATAACATAAAATATTGTATTTTTTTGGAGCAATTGGGCTAAGCTGAAACTAAAATTATTTTTAGACAATATGTTCAATGTCGCTTTACTTTGCTTGAAAAATGTCGGATTTACTCATTTATTAAAAATACTTTGCTTTCCTGGATTTTGTCTCTATACAGGGTTAGATAAAGATAAAATTATGTTTTATTTTCGTTTTTTGAATAGCAGGCCATGACTTCATATTGGGACATAACTTTTAATTCTAAACAAGTTTTAAAAATAAATATTTCAAATAAATTGAAAAATTAATAGGTACTTTACTCTTGCGCTACTTTTAAAAATTTGCATCTCCCTCGTACTATATCCCAATTTTTTTCAACTTTTGGTAGACGGTCTTTTAGTTTAAGGACATGCAGCGACTTTTATCAAGAATAACATTTTCTGAGAAATTAATAATAAAAAAGTTTACCATATGGAGCGCGAATTCTGCCGGTTACTTTGTATATGTAGTTATACAACAGTGTAAGTTTTTTAAAACCCGACATGGTCTACTTCCAAAAGCAAAGTTGTATGAATTAAACTAACTAAGAAAAATCAACACAATTTTTTTTCAGCGTTACCAGATTTCACAGTAGCCACTTAAATAATATTTTTAAATGTCATTATCATTATTTAAGAGATCTCAAAATTATGAGTAAAAAAGTGTAGTAACTTTTTATTCGAGTATTTTGAGAAATTGCTCGAAAAAAATTTGAATAATAGCATTACACCCGATATATTGGAAAATGCTAATAAAAACAAATGGTATAAACTAAACAATAACGTTACTTTAAAGAAGGTAAAAAATCGTGCGACTTTTGTTAAAAGAATTTTTTTCTAACTATAATTTCGATATATTTAAGAATTAAATTTTTGACTATTTTCAAAAAATCCCCTGTAGATAAGAAACTAGAGAGAATTTGGCAACTCCGTAAACGGAATATGAATAGGAACTAAAAATGGCACAATTTTTCTAATTTAACTGACCTCGTATCTTTTACCGTTTCGGAGATAGCAATAGTGGTATCACCTCTTTTAGACACCCTGTATATATATATATATATATATATATATATATATATATATATATATATATAATATATATATATATATATATATATATATATATATATATATATATATATATATATATATATATATATATATATGCATGTATATTATAAATAAACTTGATGAAACTCCGAATACGTATTTGTTGGGGGCAAATCTTATATTTAACATTACATTATTTCATTATATAAATTATTCAATTGAAATAAATAATATTTTATTCAAATACATACATACAAATTTCTTTTTGAGGACAAGAGAGATCCTTAGGGAAAAATAAATAAATAATTTTTATATTAAGTATACAAAATAATATCAAATAAATGATTTAATAACCAATAGACTGCGAATTATTTAAATTTTTTTGGACTGATTGCTCAAAAACGGCTACTCGAATAAAAAAATGTTAGTGCACATTTTTTATTCATTTTGAGATCTCTTAAATAATGATAACAAAATGCGGTGTTGCCATTTTAAAAAAAATATTTTTTAAGTGGCTACTGTGAAATCTGGCAATGCTGGAAAAAAATTTCTTGATTTTTTTTAGTTAGGTTAATTCATACAACCCTATACAAACCTTAAATTTGCCTCGGTAAATACGTACGCATAATTTTTCTTCAACCAACTTTGGTCAAGAATAAAACGTTTCTCAAAAGTCGATAAAGAAAAGTTTCCCACATTGTTACCAAATCTTTGCCAGACACTGTACATACAAATCTCAAATTTTTTAAAATTATGTTTCAAAAATGTATTTTTCTTAATATTTTGTTTTTCTTTGTTTTTTGACTTACTTAAAACATTTTTTTTTATTTACTGATATAAGGACAGCCAACCCCTAATTAAAAAAAAATTGCTTCATAATATTGATAAATAGATAGTAAATATCAGTATTCATACAATTTTTATTGAACTCATGCTGAAATTCACACTTTTATTATACTCGAAGTAGGTATGTACCATTACTGTTGGGTATAACTAAATGTGTGAATTGTGGCATGATTTCATTAAAACTTGTCAGAATATGGAAAGATACTGTAATTATTAGCTATTTATCTCTATTATAAAAATAAGAGCAATTTTTAAAATACGCCACATATACCACGACTGTCCCTCTTTCACTTAATTAGCAGTGTCATTTTATCTCACTTAATTTTCTGGATTTTTTTTAAAGACCTAATTTACAGAAAAGGATAAAAAATTATGCTTAGATTCACTAAAAAGGTTTAAGATTTAGTAGGTAAGTGCTGGTTTAAATTAAGATCTTCCAGTTTAGTTGATCAGTTAGGTTTTGACAGGTTTTTACCCTGTCACTGTTAATAAGTCGTCATTAAAAACTTATGAGTTATTCTAATATTTCAGCGATTTGCTTGGTTTCTAAATAAGTTTCATATTGGACCTTCGAACGTGTTGCTAGAATGAATTCAGTTGTATTATTGTGGATATGAAAATTGTCCTTTTCTTTATAAATTTGCGAACGAACTCGTAGTATAAAACTTAGTTGTCTTATTCTTACACTTGTCAGTTTAAAACTTTTGGTTGTCAAATTAGACCGATCTCCTATATCGATACCTTAGTTCAATAGTGTAACATGTTCAAAAATGTAATTGCTGGGAAATGAATAAAATAAAAAATTGTGTGATTAATTTTTGAATTAATATTTTAACTGTTAAATAAATCTAAATATTCTCTAAACATTAATATCTTACGACATGTTCATGATAAAACGGTCATCTTGTTTTTAATTTTAAACTTTAGCCGTGGCAGAATTTTGAAATTTGATTAAGTTGTTACACTATTGAATTATATTTTTGGAACTTTTCGAAATACATGTTGAAATAAATCGAGTTGTTACATTATTGAATTACATTTTTGGAAATTTGCGAATTAAATAAAGCTGTAACAAATTTCAGAACCTTTGATTTCTTAAATAAAACAAATATAATAGCTGCCAAAATGACATTTTATTTAAATTTAAACATTTCTTACAATACAAATGGTTTATATTGGTAACAATAAGATAATGATAATTAATCAAAAAAAAATTTTTTTGTGAAACTTATAAAAACTTAAAATATCTAAACAAATCAACGGTATACAAAGTTTCTTTAGATAATCAAAAATAAACGAAAATATAGTCTTACATCTACTCTGATTCAGAAATATTTGAAATTTCGGTGTCTGTCTCCTTCTGTCTGTCTTTTACATTATCTGACAAACTTTCATAAAAGGGCCAATACACTGGTATGATTGCATTTTCTTTGCAAAGATCCAATAAATCTTTCTTTTTTTTAGAGTCTATAGGCGGAGCTTTTTTATAAGCAGGAACAAGCTCAAATAATATTTGCTCTTGGTTCCTGAGACGCTTGGCGTATTGTCTCACGTCAATTGACTTAAAATCATTTTGTGCGTAGGATGTTTTATAAAATATTATGTTGGGCTGCGTTTTTTCTACTCTCACAATCTTAACATCATTCCAAACAATTTTTTCATTATTTGTATTTTTTACAAAATTTTTTCCTATTTGAGTACATAACGCTTTCAAATCAAAAATATCATTTGTACTAATTTCTGTAAGTTTATAGGGAGCACCAGTTTTTTTTGCCAATCTTATAATGCTTGCCCAATGGGCAGGAGTATATATAGGGCCACTCTTGAGCATGCGATTTTTTTCTTTTTCAATCGGGCCATGCATGCTATCTCCCTCATTTTGGGTATGCCCTTTTATTAAAAACTTATGAGTAATAGTTTTGATTTTGTCAATATTCTGTACACAAAACAAATAGAAAGTAAATATAAACTTGTTTTTGTTTTGCCCTGTACAGTTGTCAGAGTAAAATATTATGTCTTCACTTTTGCATTCTTCGCTTAACAAATATTGGTATAGGCAACTTCCAATTTCATTGGCCCCTCTTTTCGCAATCCCCTCATGCCACAGGAAGCAAGAGCCCATTTTTTTTTTAATGTCATAGATGGTAAAATTATAGGTTGCCAATCGTCTTTTATAATAGAAGCTACTTATTTTCCCGCAGGGAGTAGTGAGAACTGCCTGTAAATCAAAACAACAGACAAGAACGTTGTCGGTTCTATGTGAATCAAAATGTTTTTCTTGTCTGCTCAGTTCCTTTTCTTGTAAGTGTTTTTCATACTTATCTCTAATTTTTTCTTTATCTTCTTCACTGCCATTCTCATAATTGACACATAGTGGACATTGGTCATTTTTTGGGACATGAAATGCTATATTGTACTCCGTATTAAATATTTTTTTGTACATAGAGAATTTTGCATACTCTTCATTATTTTCAGTGCATTTCTCCACATACAGGCGATACATTGTTGCGATATTGAGACTGCCATCTAGGTATTCCTTTTTTGTCCTTGCTCGACAATAATGAGACGCTTTTTTAGGGAAGGAGTCAATGTGCCTTTTAATCCCATTAATGACCTCTGACTCAACCCTTTTCTGTTTTCCATGTTTCCCGCGTTTGTCTGCTTCTAGAAAGCCATGCTCGTTTTTCTTTTTAGTTATTGTGAAAATAGATCTATTGTTAATATCCAAAGTGTTTTTGAAAAACGTTTTACATACCTGAATTACTTGTTCTCCGATTTGAAATGAATATTTTAAATTTTTTGATCGATTACTTCCCGGTTTCGTGTTTCTGTATTGTGGAGAAATTTTAGAGATAATATGTTTATCTATAAAATCTCTTTGTTTATATATTGACCCAAGCTTCCAGTACGTCTCAAAAATACTGCCTCTTTGAGTTTCTGTGAATTTTGAAAAACATTTAAGTCTACATTTCTCATTACAAGGCTCTCTTATCTTTCTTTTTTCAACCTTTTTCTTGGAAGCATTTACGTATTCTTGGCCTAAATTCCTTTTTATTTTCTTGACGTTTTTTTCCCAGCTGTCTGGTTTTCTTAATCTTTTTCTTGTTAGTTTCTTAGATTTAATTTGGGTAGTTTCATCTGGCAATATTGGTACTGGTTCGGGTTCATCTTCAGCTGGTTCTGTTTCATCTTCACTACTCCCTGAAGATGATGATGGTTCGTAATTTCTGTCTGCCACGCTGTCGTCACTATCAAAATATCCATTGGAATGATCAAAACTTGTAGAGGGGTTCTGAAAAAAAAAATTATTTATGATCAACCAGGAAAATTAATTATGACATTTTGCACAAAAAGATATGGATGGTAATTATTACCAGTATGTAACGTACCAAAGTTAACAACCTCTTGGACTCATGTATCTCTGATGATTTCTTACAATTAGAAGGTTCCTCTTCGGTTCTTCGCAAATTGTAATTTCTCTCTGCCACACTCTCATTGTTTTCGCATAAAATTCTGGGATTGGCAGATGTGGAGGGCGATTCCTAAACAAAAATAGTAAATTTGTTTTTTTAGCTAAA
Source organism: Philopedon plagiatum (assembly GCA_963971165.1). Taxonomy (NCBI): domain Eukaryota; kingdom Metazoa; phylum Arthropoda; class Insecta; order Coleoptera; family Curculionidae; genus Philopedon; species Philopedon plagiatum. The sequence goes on along the minus strand of OZ020193.1, from coordinate 30,709,788 downwards.
ATCTAAGGAAAAACCAATTATGATTTTTTACTTTATGTTTACGAATTGAAGACTCTGGTGCAAGAAAGGGAATGTGCAAAATTTTAAATAATGAGATTATTTTTTTCTATAGGCAATAAAATATATTCTTTCAACGTGTTGCAAACATGGCTCCTGTGCGTTATATTGTTAACTCGGTAACCCTTTAATGCACAGGTACCATATTTGCGCCACGTTAAAAGAACATATTTTTTTACCTATAGAAAACAACAACCACATTTTTTAAAATTTTGCACATATCCCCTTCTTGCATTATTTGTTTATTGTAACATGTACTGTATACAACACGTACGTAAATCGAAAATTAATTTAATTTTAATTTATTTTACAATCTAACAGAAAATAAAATTAATTAGAAATCGAGGTGATTTAACGTACCAAAGACAGCCCCATGGATTCATGCATCTCTGAAGAATTCTTAGGATTACAAGGATTCTCTTCGGTTCTTAGCAAATCGTAGTTTCTATCTGTCACAGTGTCATATAAAATTCTGGAATTGGGAGATGTGGGAGGCGAATCCTAAAGGCAAATAGTAAATTTGATTTTTTTTTATTTCTAAAATATGTTTACGAAATGCATTATTGGTTTAAGTGTAACATGTACTAATACAATACGTACTTAAATCGAAAATGAATTCAATTTGAATGTATTTTACAAACCACCAGAAAATAAAGGTGGAATTATGCAGACAAATTAGAGTAAAGTAAGTTAAGTTAAAGTAAAGTAAGACAAGATAAACATGTCTAATTCAATGGTTCTAAACTATGCACACAAATTAAGAATAAGAGTTAGAAGTTAACCAACTTTTATCTTTTCTTAATTTTTGTTTTTTCTGCGCCGATTCCGAGTCATTATCTGCGATTATGATGTATAACCTATGCATTTTTGTAAACATTTTGCTTAAAAAAGGTATTTTTTTATACTATACAATATAAAAAAAATATCTAGTGCCGTTTTTATATCGTCAAAACTTATTATTAATTTTTTATTTTCATACAAAGTGTCAATGATAAAATTTTCTTAACTGTTCGTAATTTGTCAGCATAATTTAGAAGAAAAGCGTTAATTTACGTTACTCTAATTTTTGTTACATCATTTTAACTTAATTTGTCTGCAAATTCCACCTTACAATTAATTAGAAATTGAGGTTATGTCTTAGTAAAATAACTAAAATAAAACTTACCATAACATTATTACTTGTTTTCTGCACATCAGCTTTAGCCAGTCGCAACAGAAAATTGCTACGCGTCGCACCGATCTTTTTACTTGGTTTATTAGAACAAAAATCACTCATTATTGTACAGAGGAGTAACAATCACAACACTCCAGGGCATAAACAACTGAAGACGAAGTTCAATACTGTAACAACTCTATTTGTTACACTCTAGAACTATCATCCTCTTCTATTTTAGGATATTTCTATAAAGTAACTAGTGACATCTAGCGGACAGATTTGCAAGTTAGAGTTGTTTCTTTATAGAACTCGGTAAAAGTCGATGTTTGCTTTCATGTTATGGGTTTAACTCAAAAGTGACAAATTTTGAGTTGTTACATTATTGAACTACGGTATCGATATGTTTTTTAACTTGGTCAAAAATTCATTCAGTTAAAATTTCAGCTTAAGCAGTCCAGTAATTTTGAGATACCTGGCAAGTAGCCAAACAGATGGACAAACAAATACCTAGTTATGACCATTTATAAGAGAGTATAAGTATAGGTCGGCACATTAATTTTCAGACAGAAGAACTAAGTACCTACCTTTTGTTATAAACTAAGTTAATAAAACTACAAAAGCAAGTATTAAAGATGTCAAGAACCAGAAAAGATTATCAAAAGCATGTAAAGGATACCTGTTCGAGAACTAGAGTTTATTTATGTCAATTCTGTGATTTGTGGTTTATTTGTGTCAATTTCTGTAGATTGCAGATTCCATTTCCACTGAGTTTGTGGAGTTTAATGTGCGATATTTTTGAATTATGTATCTAGTAAACAACATAATGTATAATATTATAGATTAATTATGTTTTTAGTATAGGCTTTTACCTGCCATATTATTGAAAGTAGTGACACATACAGTGATCTCGGTCCCTAGGTGTCTTCTGCTTTATTTTTACATTTGTAACATGTATTTGTAAATTTGTATTGTAAGCAGGTTCTGAAATAAATAAATAGACTTACCCGCATTCTTTTAAAAATATTCATCTTCTTTATGAATTTTAATCTCGGGCCCAGTTTTGGTATTAATTCCTTTAATGTCTCCTCGGAGAGTAACAATAATGACTCTTCATCGATGTTTTGTGCTATGAACGTAAATATCTCGGTAAATATGCTTAAAAACTATTGTTGAAAATGTTCTAAATATACCCTGAAATATAATACTATGATACTGATCCCTATATCTGCTTTTTTTAAGCTTAACAGGGAAAATGTTTCATCGATGCATTTTATTTGTCCACGTGTACATAAATTTCATACTATAAGACAATGTCTTGACTTATGCTCGACTCTGATGGATACAACATAACCGCAATTTCTTGTGATTACAATCTCAAATATCATAACTAAGAAATTAAAATCCGGGCCATAAGTACAATCGATTTTTGCAGTTTTTTTCACTTCAAAATTTTAAAAAAATCGGTGAAAGTTTTCACATAAAAATTTCTCACTAAATTCCGGGATCCAGCTACAAATTTGGGGTGCTAGATGGATAAAACAACGCTTTCAACGACGATGAATTTTATAATATGTCGATAAATGCTAAACTACAAGTAGTTTTTTCACTTCTTGCTGCTTCTGGCATTATCGGTACATTAGCTATGTCAGGTATACCCTATATCATTATCGCAAATAGGATAATAAATTAACTTTTAGTCCACTTTTCACAAATAAAATCACATTTATCTTTACTTTTGAAAGGTAAAAACACGAAAAGGAAACCGACCAGCTCACATTTTAAACTGCTGTCAGAACTGACAGTGACGTCAGTGACAGTTCCGTCAAGTGCTGGAACATCACGTGGTACAAAACCAAAGAAAAGGTTTTATCTTTGCTTCAAATTTGAACAACGGGTAGATTCGATGCTAACAATATAGTAGTGTAACACCCACCACTGATTCCTATCTCTCTTTTCTTTATTCAGTTGGCAGGGTGAGCGGTAACAAGCTGGCGGTGACAAGAAAATCTATTGCGTGGAGTCCGGAAGAGCCCCGTGTCAACTGCTATTAAACCACCTATTTAATTTAATCCCTATCTAGCCTTGCAATAGATTTCATAATGGTTTATTACTTACTGCAGAGGTTTTTGTACTAAACTTGATTTTTCATGAAATTTTTGACTTTTATTTGTATTTCCTAACTAGTTCTCCTGTTCCCTAACAGTAAAACGCAAAATTCTGGATCAATTACACTTTTATTTCCACAAGTTTGCGACGCACTTTGTTCAATAAAAAGTGTTTGATTTAAAACCGTCAAAGATACTATGATGAGTATCATTGACCAAGTACTTACCGCTTAACTTGAAAACATTAAAATAACTCTTAAAGGTACTCTAGAGAAAAACACAGGAACAACAGGGTGTTCTGAGGGAAGCAGGTGTAGTAGAGCGCGTTGCAAATTAGCCCTCAGCTCAGTCAGGCTGGGTAGGTTCTATTGGACGCCACCAGTTTTTACACCGACACAAACTGGAAGTCGCCTAGTTGGTCTAGGGGCCTGCTTCTCACACAACAATCCCGCTATTCATAATTAAAAATGAAACAGAGGGCGCAGTGAGCTGGATAAAAACAACGCTTAACCCTATATACATCTATTGTACACAAAAAATGGTTACAAAAAAAAAAAAAAAAATTGTTACAAATATGGTTGGGCGGTTTGCCCTCGCAAAATAGACCAATTAATTTTACTCCAAACAGGAAAAAAAATAAAATAAAATCTTTGTGAGGAAGTCTGCCTCACATACACATAATCATAGGGTGGCTCCTTAGCGCCCCCTGTAGTAAATATGAAGGCTGGTTAGCGCCCACCAAAAATGAATAGGGATGTTTTGTAGCCCCTACGGAAGAAGTAGGGAGGTTCGTGGCCCCCACCAAGGACCCTAGGAATAAAACAATTCCCAGTAATTACAGTAATTCAAATGTAATCAATAAAAAAATATATATTTGAAGTTACGTTAATAATTAAAAACAAAAGTTACGTTAATAGAAAAGATTACTATTCAGAGAGAGACAATTGACTTGAATTAAAGCGCCGAAATCTAACAATTTTTTTTTATATTAATTAATTAATTTAATATTAAAAGAGAAAGCCATTGGCTTAAACTGAATCGAAAAATTTGGATAAGTAGGAAAATATGTAAAAATAAGAAGCTAGGTCAATATAAAAAAAAAAACCACTAATAAAAGAGAAAGTAATTATTTGCAAAATTTAAACGAGCTTAGGATAATATTAAAAAGTTACCTTAATAAACAAAGTTAATATTTGGATAAATAATTTACTGAAACTAATCCGCAAAATTTAAGAATATTAGATAAAAGGCTAATAATAAATGAGAAGGCCAGTGGCCTGAAATCAATCGCAGAATTTTAGTTAAGTTAGAAAAAACAAAGTGTGAAGTTACTTTAGTTAAAAAAAAAACTATCAATAAAATAAGTAATCGCTGAAAACCAGATTGCAAAATTTAAACAAACTCATGGTAAGATTTAAAAAAAAGTTACGTTACTAAACAAAAGAAATTATTACGCAAGGGCATTGATAACTAAATAAAATTGTACAGTTCCTTGATACTCAGCGATAAGCGTTAATATTTACAAAAATTAAATGTTCATCAACTGACCAGTTTAACACTTCATTATGTTATCTTACATTAACAATAAAAAAAAATAATAATAAAAGTACAACAAAAGAAAAATAAATGGTAATTAAAGAGGTGAAGCCCCATTTAGCTTGACTTAAAAGCTAAGGTTTAGCACTAATCGAGTAAACCGTAACAATGTAAGATAACATAAAAAAAAACATAATAATTGCTTTCAGAAAAATTTTGGTCATTGACAGGAAGAGAAATCACCCCTTATAGGGATCGACCGCTTAAATAAAATTAATCAAAAATATACCCCTTATGTACATTTATAAGACACAAAGCTTAAGTTACAAGCAATTATATCAGTACTATTAAAGCAACTAATTAAGTACCTTAGGTTCCCAATGCAAATAATACGATACAACAAAAGCAGGTTTAACTAATTATATAGCATCTATGCAGCTAAACTACCCTAAGTTCCAAGCGGTACGATATAATAAATAGATGTAAAATGTGTATGAGCCTAATAAGGTTATTTCCCCAAAACAATAGTGACAAATTTGAAAATTAAATAGTAAGTTAACCCCTCTGAACACATAAAAAAAATTACTCAACCAATCGATATAAATAAAAGCTAAAATAAATCTACACTTTCCAGCTTCATAAGCATAAAGCCCGAAACACACCTTTTAACTTATAAAAAAGAATAAAGATCTGTGGCACTTACATTAATATTATTTGATTTAATTTATTTAAGTACATTAAAAGAAGCCTTCCTGATAAGATGGCGACTAAAATAATAATCACAAATTAATAAATTTAAAAACACTGGCTATAACGCTTTAATCTTCAACGGAGGTATATGACAGGCTTGTCAATGTCAAGCTAACCAGTACCACAAATCTCTTTATCTATAAATTACTGCTTGAAACTTAACGCTACAGATAGCCCAATAACCACTGTATGTGCTTGGCGACAGTCAATAAAAAAACTTGATAAAACAATCTACATTTACTACGCGAGTGACTGACTACTTAAATCCAAGCTTAGCTGTTCCCGCTGGCCCATAAGCTGGTATAAAGAGGCCCTAAACATAGCTTACAGATTGTATGAAATTTACTTCACACTATTCAAGCTTCAAAAATATAGTCCCGCGTTCAAAAGAATGAAAAATTAGATAATGTAATTTTACTATTAGCAAATTGAGTGGTGAGTGGTTATTATCAGTCAAAATAAGAGGCAGTACACCGAGCTACAAAAACTAGTCTTAGAAAATAGTGCTGTGAAGCAGCATTTTCGATAACCATTGACCGCTGAAATTTAAATTACAATGTATGGGCGTAAAAAAAAAATAAACGATTAATAAGTATTAGAGAAGCACGGGGCAAAAAAAAGGCTTCAAAGTGACTTACCCCGTAAGCAGGAGGGTTAGACACTCCAGACTCCCCATACAAAACACCAAAAACGGGGGCAGCTACCAGCGGTCTCCAGATCGTCAGGCCGATGTAATGGCTGGAGGAAATAAAAGAGAGAAAACCCTTAGACACGACAATTTTACATGCACGTGGCATCACGAAGCAGACTCGCAAAAAAACTCATCTATATATAAAAAAAACTAGCTCACCTGATATGATGTTATCAAACGAAGTTGCAGATAAAATCTTGCCCAGCAGACAATAATTCAGCAGATGAATTTTAATCGCAGTCCCGGAACTTAATCCATAAACTTGAGCCTTCAAAATGGCTGAAACCGACACCGCAAATCTGCAATCTTCGACGAAGACCAGGGTGGAAATGCCCGACAGTGGACCGCCCTTCCGAACAAAATGGTTCTTACATTAATATTTGCGCCAGCGCCAAAAAGGACCCACAGAACACGGAAGATGATCGGGGGCGACAGCAACTACACTGACCGGAATGACAGTAATTGATAGTCTAAAGATGGCGCCACGGCATACCGGCAAGAACTACGAAATCCAAACCAAAACCAAGCATGGACCAGAAGCTGCTCCCTCAAATGACCCCGAATGCAGAATGGCACAAGTCTCCGACCCCAAACGGAGAAACAAACGCAAAAAAAAAACACCGAAACTTAGAACTCCAATCGTCGCCGCGCCACCAAACAAGGGTACTGAAATCATACAGAGGCCTCTTGCGTGAAACAATAAAGTTACGGAAATACTGACCGTTATAGGTACCTACGCCGGTACTGATCGAGACGCACTATTTCAGTACGATGCATCCAAATACTAACGGCTGAAACCCCGAATGTCGAAACTACAGAAAGGAAGACGATGATGTAGTGCTACAAAATTCCAACCTTCCCACACTCGAAAATGCCACTGCACCAGCCGTGTTCATAAATCGACGGCTTCCAAAAGCGCTTTGGGACTGTTCGTGTATGCGAACAGGTCAGTCGGTTCCCACCCCGATGCACCATCTCTACACGCCTTAAAGTTCCGTCCGACGAAAACCCACACACCCCATTCACAACTCAATTAAATGTTTACAAAATTCAAAAAAAAAGATCTTGGAAAGGAAAAGAGAAGGAAATCTCGGACTTTAATTAATAGGGAACGCTAGATTCAGAAATCCAGGACAGTGAAGGCAGTGGAAAACACCGGGATTAAATCTCATTCAAAATGTAGGTAGTCTTTTAAAATTTATTCTCTAAAAATATGTTATCATAAATAGACTAAAGGCGACTGTCTGTACACACAGGAAGGCCTTAAGCAAGGCGAAAATTCAGGCCCAAGCCAGAAAGAAAGATTTTAAAGCAGACTACAACAGATGGACAAGCTCAGGTTAAGCCGATTTGGACCAGATAAAAGGGCAATCAACACCCCCAGGGGGTAGCCTGGACAGCAAGGGAAGGGGGCCACATAGCGGAAGAACGAAAATAGATCTTCTGAATCAAGGTAAATAACTAAGAAAACAGGCGTTCGTGAATAAACTAATTATTAGAACAAATCTAATTCGGTGACAAAAATGACCTGTCACAACTCCCCCTCTCCTACGAAAGGAGGGAAATTTTCCAATGAAAATTAACCGACGATAAGGATCAGAGGCTCTCTGTATGATACAAGAAAATCGAAAAAGAAAATAAATTACCTGCGCTATGCTGGCGCCAATAAAAAAAACATAAGTGAAGATACGTGGGAACCCAAGGTAGTACCATATAACTAATACTAACTAACAAGACTGATAACTCAATCTTAAAATAACTAAATACTCAAAGAAATCTTTGGTCCCTTTGCCACTAGTCACCCAGCGACCTCCTCCAGGAAGATTCGGTGTGGAACGTAAACCCTAAGTTGGTAAGGGAGCTAGCATTGCGTTACACCCAAAAATATTGTGGGGAACCTCGTTTACTAGCCTCACACCGTAGAATCATCCCGAATTAAATCACCAATTGACATGCGTCAAACCAACCAAAGGGTGGACAACTAAAAAGGAAAAGATAAATATAATACAACATAAGTAAAATGATAAGAAAAGAGGGATAGTTTTATTTCGTCTAAAAGGTGAATAGACGAAATATATCAATAACGACCTAGGCGCAAAACCAGTAAAACTGAGATGGCCGGAGACTAACATATAGTCCTACCAAAACCTAGACCTAAGACAAATCCAAATAAATAAAATACCAAAGGTATTAAAGTAAATTAAAGCCAATCAAAGGCCAATCACGATAAGGTAAGTAAATCAAGGGATGAAAAAAAAAGGTAACGGAATGAACGCAAAGGTAATCGAAATCACGCAAAGCTAAGCAAATAAACGCAAAGGAAAGTAAGTTAACGCAAAGGTAAGCAAATTATCGCAAAGGTAAGAAAAGTATCGCAAAGGTAAGCAAATTATCGCAATGGAAAGAAACGTATCGCAAAGGTAAGTAAATTATCGCAAATATATAAAAAAGGTAATCAACCAAAAGTAAATGAAACAAGTAAATCAAACTAAAGGTTCGCAAATCGAGATAAAGAAAATTGGGTTACTTACCAACAACTAGCAGTGAATCCCACCATAAGGGGTATTCTCAACTTCACAAAATCAGCAAAAGGAGAGAAAGAAAATTGTGTTTCTACTCTAAATCCCCAAAGGAAAGACAAAGTCGTACTCGAGCAAAAACACATACTAGTTCAAGTAACCGAAATTTCCAGACACAAGTAGGGAATAATAATAAAATCACGTCAAGGTAGAGAAAATTAAGCCAAATCAAAGTAAAAGGTCACATCAAGGTAAATACGTCAAATCAAGGTAAAAAAAAGGTCCAATTAAGATAATAAATAAAGACTTTTGGCCCTAGTCTTTAGTAAAAAAAAACCCTTAATAGTGAATGCAGATAAAAAAAACGATAAAGAAAATTAGGTCCAAAATTAATTAATCACCGCCTTCTAACCAAGTAATCAAACTTAAATTACCATGTGACACACCGACCCTCATCTCGTCTCGCGCCGAGATGGGTATCTGCGTGAGACTGATAAACGCAAAAAGGTAAGCTACAGTAAATGACCATAAACGTTACTATACGTTACTATACTACAAACCAAGTGACGATAAGGTAAAGATAATCAGGTAATGACAGATAAAAGATAACGAGGCGTAAGGCGGTGTTGGCAAGTGAAAGTAGTAAGGCAGCTGAGGGCTTACCTACTACAAACAATAGAAGCAAGGCAGCTGAAGGCTTACCTTGCCACGGCTTTCAGGGGACTCCTACCCCACCTAGTAAACCCAGTGCAGCGCTATTCTAAGTGACAGTGTCCAAATCCATCAAGTCTCGCGCCCAGATGGATCCAAACACAATCACGCCCACACTGCAGAGCATAAATGGCACTCAGATGACTCCTACCTCAACTAGTTAACCCAGTGCAGTACTATTCTAAGCGATAGTGTCCAAATCCATCAAGCTTCGAGCCAACATGGATTCAGACACCATCACGCCCATACTGCAGGGCATATAATTGCTCACGACTAAGCAAGGAAAGTAAAAAAAAAACAAGAATTTAAACTGGGGCAAAAGTCAAAATTAACGCAACGATAAAGGAAAACTCACTAAAGCCATTATTACCGAAAGAAGGAGGAAAAAAAAATTAAATGTAATTAACCAAATTGAAGCTATGGACTCGAAAGTTAATAAATTTAGAAATCGATAGATTGATAAGTAAATTGAAGCAAAATGACTAGTAAAACGTAATATTAAATTAATGACAGTAAAATTAACGGAAGGTAATAAAGTAAATAGTGACTTTGAGTTGCCTAACAATTCATTCACTCCTACGGACCACCAAATGCAGTTTCGGCATATACCGGTTTAAGGTCTTGTACATGCCATATGCCCTTACTAACACCGTGTTCATCTTCAAGCTCATAAGTACACGTGCCGGTCTTTTCTACGATCTTAAACGGACCTACAAATTCCGGAGCCAACTTTGCGCTATAATACTTCGCTGCATCGGATATACTTTTATTCTTACGCCAGACTTCTTGACCAGGAACAAAGCTTACTGGGCGTCGGCGCAAATTATAGTTATGTCGATTTTTAACACGAGAAGCTTCGATTTTAGTGGGGACTTTTCTAAATAATTGTTTGAAAGCTTCTATTCGTTCCCGAATGTAATTTTGACGCTCAGTTTCTACTTGAGGAACACCCTCAGCATAGTCCGAACCGAATAGCTTGTGTTCCCTGCCAAAATTAACGCAGTAAGGGGTGAAGCCCGTAGTTTCGTGTCGCGAAGTGCGAATGGCGCAACCGATAGCAGTTAAATTATCTTCCCAAGTTCGATGGTTATTTTGTTGAACGTAAGAGCGCAACATCGTTTTAATAACTCTATTAACGCGTTCAGTATGATCTGCTCTAGGATAGTAATTAGCAGTGTAAAATATTCTAACTTTATATTTATCGCAAAGGGCTTGAAATTCTCTGGATTTCATTTGAGTTCCGTTGTCGCACGTTAAGAATTGAGGAGCTCCGTAAACTAAGAAGATGCCGTCTTCGACACACTTTACCAACGATTTTGCCGTTGCCGATCGACACGGGAATAAGACGACGTACTTGCTAAAATAATCTGTGACTACCAAAATATGAGTGTTACCTTGTTTAGAACGAGGTAAAGGTCCTATGTAGTCTAGGCTGATGGCTTGCCAAGGTTCCTTTATGTCTGGGCGGTTACCCATTAAACCAGCTGGACGTTTCTGCTCTACTTTATTCTGAGCACAAGTTCTACAAGCTCGGACATAACTAGCAACGTCGGATCTCATTTTTGGCCAATAATATCTCTCGGCGACTTTCCAAAATGTCTTAAAAACACCCACGTGCCCTGCTGCTGGATTATCATGGCATCGAAGGAATATCTCTTTTCGTTTATCCTTTGGTACTACTATTTTCCAGTAAGTGGAATGATCTGGAAAACTTGGATTGTTTGTCTTGACATATTTAAAGAGATTGCCATTCTCGACTCGCCAGCAAGGATATTTATCAGGACGTTCTTCTAGTTTCTGCATCATGCCTTTGTACCATTTGTCTGAGGTGTCAGAAAATGATGACGGTGGTTCGTCAACAGCTGCGACAGAATCAGTAGTCACTGGCACTGACCTAGAAAGAAAATCTGGCACGACATGATCTCGGCCTTTACGGTGGATTAATTCAAGGTCGTAAGGTTGTAACCGAAGAGCCCATCGAGCGAGGCGTCCTTGTGGATCTTTGAGGTTATGAAGCCATAACAAAGAATGGTGATCGGTTATAACTTTAAAGTGTACACCCTCCAGATAGTGACGAAGCTTTTCCACACTCCAAATTACTGCAAGGCACTCTTTTTCTGTGACGGATAATTTCATCTCTTGTTTGGTGAGAGAACGTGAAAGATAGGAAATAACTCTTTCTCCGTCATCAAATTGCTGAGTCAGAACGGCTCCTAAGCCATAACATGACGCATCAGTCTGTAAAGTAAATGTGCGGTTGAAATCTGGACTTGTAAGCACTGGAGCTCTGATAAGAGCTTCTTTAATCAAGTTGAAGGACTGATGGCATTCGGAAGTCCATTCCCACTTGACATTTTTCTTGGTAAGCCGGGTAATTGGGGCTATAATAGCTGAAAAGTTCGGCACAAAACGCCTGTACCAAGAAGCAGTGCCAATAAAACGACGAATTTCTACGATGTTTCGTGGGGGTGCTATATTTACAATTGCCTGTACTCTCTCTGGATCAGGTCTCAAACCTTTGGCATCTACGACGTAACCAAGGTACTTCAACTCAGGCTTACAGAAGTGACATTTCTCCTCCGGAACTATGAATCCTGCACCCTTGAGGCGATCAAAAACAAGGCCTAGGATCTTAAGGTGTTCGGGAAAGGTTCTGGAGATGATAATTATATCCTCCAGGTACACTATTACATGCTTTTCCAAGTCGACACCCAGTACACGGTCTACAATACGTTGCCAGGTGACAGGCGCATTGGTTAAGCCAAAAGGCATGCGCACAAAATGATAGAGATTCCTACCTGGAACGGTGAAAGCAGTCAATTCGCGGGAGGACTCACCAAGAGGTACTTGCCAGAAGGCTGATTTTATGTCGATGGAGCTAATATAGCGGGCGTCTCTGAGGCGATCTAAAATGACTGAAAAATATGGAATGTTATAAGACTTCTTAGTCTTACTATTAAGTTTTCGGAAATCTATGGAAAACTTATAGCTATCATCGCTCTGGCGTTCCAAACACACTGGACTGGACCAAGGACTTTTAGAGGGCTCAATCAATCCAAGCCTCAACATTTCATCGATCTCCTTGTCCATAATCCGCTGCTTAAATGGAGAAACTGGGTAATATCGTTGTTTAATCGGCTTGGTGCCCGCTTCAAGTTCTATTACATGTTCTGCTGCTTTGCAGCAGCCAAGACCAGTACCCATTTCTGATATTTTCTCTCTAACCAGTGTATTCAGAGTTGTTCGGTCGGTTTCAGTTAAAGAGTCGCCATCTATAATGCTAAAAATTTCTGTAGGTTGGTCATCATTAGAAAAATGCCAGACATCCTGCTTCAAATCGGGGATAACTTCCATGGATCTCCAGAAGTCGATTCCTAGGATCAGTTGGTGGGACAGTTCTGGAAGAACTAAAATATCGATCACCCGAGTTCTAGTTAATAACGTTACAGGAGCCTGAAAATATCCTAAACTAGAGCAAGTCTGGCCGTTCGCGACGGTACAGTCAGTTTGATGCTTAATAAGTTTTAGGCCCAAACTTTCTAAAATTCGGAGACCAGGTTGACCTACAATAGTGCGTGATGCTCCAGAATCCAATAAGCCTAACATTTTGTAACCTAAAATTGAAATTTCCAAATAGGGGCGCTGGTCGCCATGCGCATGAGCTATGATAAAGTCCAATAATTTTTTATTTGGAAAAGAGTTATTAACGGGTGAATGAGTTTTAGAGATATTGGTTGACGAAAGGTTTTCATCAGAAAGAAAGTTATCGGTTGGCAAAAGATTTTTATTGGACGCAGAATTGTTAGGGAGTGAACGATTTTCGTTAGAAAGAAAAAGGTGGGTTGGTGAAAGGTTTTCATCGGAAAGAATGTTCTTGGTCGGTAGAAGGGTTTTATTGGGAACGGAGTTGTTGTTCAGCGAAGCGTTTTCATTGGAAGGAAAGTTGTTGGTCGGTAAAGTGAGAGTAACGGGAGTAGTCTTACGATCTATCGGCTCTCTCGAGAATCGTTTCTCTGTCAATAAACACTTAGGGCAGCTTTTACTGGTCACATTTGGTGCGCCGCAGCGGTAACAATGGATTCTGCGCTGTTCGGAGCACTGACTATTCCGATGACCTGGCTTATTACAGTTCCAGCACAAGATTGATCTGGCTATTTTTGGAGATGGTGGATGTGTCTCTCTGGGTAACTGTCTCACGTCTCGAGATGTTGATGGTGCTGGAGATGATGCGGTAACTACGTCAACGGCTGGTAACCGTTCATCGTCTCTCGAACCCGATGCTTCAGCAGGCATAAACGCGAAGTCTGGTTCTACAAAATTATGTCTTTTCCTAGGAGGTGGTACATAGTTCTCTGCACGATATTTCTTCAACTCCAGCTTGAGACATTCTCCTTCTAATTCTTCTAACTTGCTGACTACCGGAAGTTGGGTAGCATAAAAAGGTGACAAGTTTCGTATAATGATGTCAAGTTGAACGTCCTCTGAGATGGAGCCATGTCGTCTAAACAACGCACTCATATTAGAAAGGTAATCGACTATACTCTCAGTCGAATCCTGAGTCCTATCCAGAATTTCCTTAAATAATCGATGACGATAATCTGGCGGTTCGAAATGTTTACAGAGAAGGTCAGACAAACCAGACCAGTCAGAAAAGCGATGACGATTTGCACGAAACCAATTTAGTGCTTTACCAGTAAATAAATCGACAGCGGATACAAATAGTTCGCGTTCAGAAAAACCTCGAGCTTCGCGTAGTTCCGAAACTCGCTCCAAGAAATTATGCACGGACATCTGTCCAACCTCGCCGGTAAATTTAATACCCCACTTTTCAACACGATGCGCTTTGCTACACGAATGATGGCAAACGGAAGCGGCAGCAGCTGTTACATTGGGACTAACCACGGTTGGAGTGACTTTGGGCGACGAGCGTGTGTGACGCGGTCGACTGTTGGACGCATTGCTATTTCTCGACGCATCCGAACCCGACGCATCCGAATCCGAACCGTCCGAATGAACTCGAGCGAGCAAGGTGCTTAAATTCGGATCTTGTTTTAAGAGACTGTCCAAACAGTTTAATTTGCCTAAAATCCTGAGCAACAAGTCAGAACGGGTTTGCGATTCCGCGGCACTAAGGTTCGCAACCGGAATACGATGAACGCGGGTAAATAAGTGAACAAGTTGAGATTGTAAACGTTCAAATTTTTCTTTAGCGGATTCACCGGTGACATTTTTAATCGCGCTATCAATATTTTGCAAGGTTCTAGTTATATAGTTACATTCATCGACAAAAACACAAGTATAGGCCAGGCGGGTCAAAATTGTACCTTTCCTTTCCATATCTAAAATTGGGCGTAACGCTACTATAAGTTCTTTTACCGTATTGGCATAACTAGCCGGTACTCCACGAATCGTGAGTTCATAAATTAGCATTTCTTTCCTAAGATGGTTAACCTGCATATTATAATCCATTTTGGAGTGAACAAAAACAACAGCAACTCAAAAGTCAACGTAAAAAGTCAAATCTAGGTACAATCGCGTAAATCGAATAAATTTAGCAAAACTACACCAATAGTGTAGTCAAATATAGCAAATAAAGGTAATTAAATCAGCGAAAATAGCAAGAAATAATAAAAAGGTAAATCAAGTAAACCAGCAATCATAATTCAGTACGCAAAGATAAAGTCACGTAAATAAATTAAGTAAAATCGGTAATAAATCGCAATATCAAAGACAATCAAAGTTACGCAAGACGTAAAATAAAATCGGTAATAAACCACAAATTCAAAGACAATCAAAGTTACGTAATACGCAAAATAAAATCGATAATAAATCGCCAAAATCAAATGCAGTAATACAGGGCTAGTACAGTTAGAGTTAAAATTGATGGAAATTTTCAAAGTTCCATCCAGCTCACTAGACGCACAAGAGTAAAATTAAAAAAAAGCGGTAATTTTTTTTTTAAATATGCCCCACGTTGGGCGCCAAAAATTTGCGACGCACTTTGTTCAATAAAAAGTGTTTGATTTAAAACCGTCAAAGATACTATGATGAGTATCATTGACCAAGTACTTACCGCTTAACTTGAAAACATTAAAATAACTCTTAAAGGTACTCTAGAGAAAAACACAGGAACAACAGGGTGTTCTGAGGGAAGCAGGTGTAGTAGAGCGCGTTGCAAATTAGCCCTCAGCTCAGTCAGGCTGGGTAGGTTCTATTGGACGCCACCAGTTTTTACACCGACACAAACTGGAAGTCGCCTAGTTGGTCTAGGGGCCTGCTTCTCACACAACAATCCCGCTATTCATAATTAAAAATGAAACAGAGGGCGCAGTGAGCTGGATAAAAACAACGCTTAACCCTATATACATCTATTGTACACAAAAAATGGTTACAAAAAAAAAAAAAAAAAATGGTTACAAATATGGTTGGGCGGTTTGCCCTCGCAAAATAGACCAATTAATTTTACTCCAAACAGGAAAAAAAATAAAATAAAATCTTCGTGAGGAAGTCTGCCTCACATACACATAATCATAGGGTGGCTCCTTAGCGCCCCCTGTAGTAAATATGAAGGCTGGTTAGCGCCCACCAAAAATGAATAGGGATGTTTTGTAGCCCCTACGGAAGAAGTAGGGAGGTTCGTGGCCCCCACCAAGGACCCTAGGAATAAAACAATTCCCAGTAATTACAGTAATTCAAATGTAATCAATAAAAAAAAATATATTTGAAGTTACGTTAATAATTAAAAACAAAAGTTACGCTAATAGAAAAGATTACTATTCAGAGAGAGACAATTGACTTGAATTAAAGCGCCGAAATCTAACAATTTTTTTTTATATTAATTAATTAATTTAATATTAAAAGAGAAAGCCATTGGCTTAAACTGAATCGAAAAATTTGGATAAGTAGGAAAATATGTAAAAATAAGAAGCTAGGTCAATATAAAAAAAAAACACTAATAAAAGAGAAAGTAATTATTTGCAAAATTTAAACGAGCTTAGGATAATATTAAAAAGTTACCTTAATAAACAAAGTTAATATTTGGATAAATAATTTACTGAAACTAATCCGCAAAATTTAAGAATATTAGATAAAAGGCTAATAATAAATGAGAAGGCCAGTGGCCTGAAATCAATCGCAGAATTTTAGTTAAGTTAGAAAAAACAAAGTGTGAAGTTACTTTAGTTAAAAAAAAAACTATCAATAAAATAAGTAATCGCTGAAAACCAGATTGCAAAATTTAAACAAACTCATGGTAAGATTTAAAAAAAAGTTACGTTACTAAACAAAAGAAATTATTACGCAAGGGCATTGATAACTAAATAAAATTGTACAGTTCCTTGATACTCAGCGATAAGCGTTAATATTTACAAAAATTAAATGTTCATCAACTGACCAGTTTAACACTTCATTATGTTATCTTACATTAACAATAAAAAAAAATAATAATAAAAGTACAACAAAAGAAAAATAAATGGTAATTAAAGAGGTGAAGCCCCATTTAGCTTGACTTAAAAGCTAAGGTTTAGCACTAATCGAGTAAACCGTAACAATGTAAGATAACATAAAAAAAAACATAATAATTGCTTTCAAAAAAATTTTGGTCATTGACAGGAAGAGAAATCACCCCTTATAGGGATCGACCGCTTAAATAAAATTAATCAAAAATATACCCCTTATGTACATTTATAAGACACAAAGCTTAAGTTACAAGCAATTATATCAGTACTATTCAAGCAACTAATTAAGTACCTTAGGTTCCCAATGCAAATAATACGATACAACAAAAGCAGGTTTAACTAATTATATAGCATCTATGCAGCTAAACTACCCTAAGTTCCAAGCGGTACGATATAATAAATAGATGTAAAATGTGTATGAGCCTAATAAGGTTATTTCCCCAAAACAATAGTGACAAATTTGAAAATTAAATAGTAAGTTAACCCCTCTGAACACATAAAAAAAATTACTCAACCAATCGATATAAATAAAAGCTAAAATAAATCTACACTTTCCAGCTTCATAAGCATAAAGCCCGAAACACACCTTTTAACTTATAAAAAAGAATAAAGATCTGTGGCACTTACATTAATATTATTTGATTTAATTTATTTAAGTACATTAAAAGAAGCCTTCCTGATAAGATGGCGACTAAAATAATAATCACAAATTAATAAATTTAAAAACACTGGCTATAACGCTTTAATCTTCAACGGAGGTATATGACAGGCTTGTCAATGTCAAGCTAACCAGTACCACAAATCTCTTTATCTATAAATTACTGCTTGAAACTTAACGCTACAGATAGCCCAATAACCACTGTATGTGCTTGGCGACAGTCAATAAAAAAACTTGATAAAACAATCTACATTTACTACGCGAGTGACTGACTACTTAAATCCAAGCTTAGCTGTTCCCGCTGGCCCATAAGCTGGTATAAAGAGGCCCTAAACATAACTTACAGATTGTATGAAATTTACTTCACACTATTCAAGCTTCAAAAATATAGTCCCGCGTTCAAAAGAATGAAAAATTAGATAATGTAATTTTACTATTAGCAAATTGAGTGGTGAGTGGTTATTATCAGTCAAAATAAGAGGCAGTACACCGAGCTACAAAAACTAGTCTTAGAAAATAGTGCTGTGAAGCAGCATTTTCGATAACCATTGACCGCTGAAATTTAAATTACAATGTATGGGCGTAAAAAAAAAATAAACGATTAATAAGTATTAGAGAAGCACGGGGCAAAAAAAAGGCTTCAAAGTGACTTACCCCGTAAGCAGGAGGGTTAGACACTCCAGACTCCCCATACAAAACACCAAAAACGGGGGCAGCTACCAGCGGTCTCCAGATCGTCAGGCCGATGTAATGGCTGGAGGAAATAAAAGAGAGAAAACCCTTAGACACGACAATTTTACATGCACGTGGCATCACGAAGCAGACTCGCAAAAAAACTCATCTATATATAAAAAAAAACTAGCTCACCTGATATGATGTTATCAAACGAAGTTGCAGATAAAATCTTGCCCAGCAGACAATAATTCAGCAGATGAATTGTAATCGCAGTCCCGGAACTTAATCCATAAACTTGAGCCTTCAAAATGGCTGAAACCGACACCGCAAATCTGCAATCTTCGACGAAGACCAGGGTGGAAATGCCCGACAGTGGACCGCCCTTCCGAACAAAATGGTTCTTACATTAATATTTGCGCCAGCGCCAAAAAGGACCCACAGAACACGGAAGATGATCGGGGGCGACAGCAACTACACTGACCGGAATGACAGTAATTGATAGTCTAAAGATGGCGCCACGGCATACCGGCAAGAACTACGAAATCCAAACCAAAACCAAGCATGGACCAGAAGCTGCTCCCTCAAATGACCCCGAATGCAGAATGGCACAAGTCTCCGACCCCAAACGGAGAAACAAACGCAAAAAAAAAACACCGAAACTTAGAACTCCAATCGTCGCCGCGCCACCAAACAAGGGTACTGAAATCATACAGAGGCCTCTTGCGTGAAACAATAAAGTTACGGAAATACTGACCGTTATAGGTACCTACGCCGGTACTGATCGAGACGCACTATTTCAGTACGATGCATCCAAATACTAACGGCTGAAACCCCGAATGTCGAAACTACAGAAAGGAAGACGATGATGTAGTGCTACAAAATTCCAACCTTCCCACACTCGAAAATGCCACTGCACCAGCCGTGTTCATAAATCGACGGCTTCCAAAAGCGCTTTGGGACTGTTCGTGTATGCGAACAGGTCAGTCGGTTCCCACCCCGATGCACCATCTCTACACGCCTTAAAGTTCCGTCCGACGAAAACCCACACACCCCATTCACAACTCAATTAAATGTTTACAAAATTCAAAAAAAAGATCTTGGAAAGGAAAAGAGAAGGAAATCTCGGACTTTAATTAATAGGGAACGCTAGATTCAGAAATCCAGGACAGTGAAGGCAGTGGAAAACACCGGGATTAAATCTCATTCAAAATGTAGGTAGTCTTTTAAAATTTATTCTCTAAAAATATGTTATCATAAATAGACTAAAGGCGACTGTCTGTACACACAGGAAGGCCTTAAGCAAGGCGAAAATTCAGGCCCAAGCCAGAAAGAAAGATTTTAAAGCAGACTACAACAGATGGACAAGCTCAGGTTAAGCCGATTTGGACCAGATAAAAGGGCAATCAACACCCCCAGGGGGTAGCCTGGACAGCAAGGGAAGGGGGCCACATAGCGGAAGAACGAAAATAGATCTTCTGAATCAAGGTAAATAACTAAGAAAACAGGCGTTCGTGAATAAACTAATTATTAGAACAAATCTAATTCGGTGACAAAAATGACCTGTCACAAGTTACGGTTGAGAGCCACCCAAGGATTACAGTTTTCCCAATTTTCTCAAAATTCACATTAATTCTTCGATTATTCTAGACAATACTTTAATATTTCCCAATTTTCTTATATTTCACAATACTTTTCCAATAATTCTAGACTATATTTTAATATTTCCCAACTTTCTTAAATTTCACAATAATTTTCCAATATTTCTAGACAATATTTAAATATTTTACGCGCCCTTACTTTTTCACCTTAATTTCCGCGCTTTTGTCAAAAAATTCGACGAGCTCCAAAAACTTCCGACTAACACCGTATTTTATTGTATCCAGATTTTTGTACTTTCCTTAGGGCAGAATCGCGATTCAACCGAC
Source organism: Philopedon plagiatum (assembly GCA_963971165.1). Lineage (NCBI taxonomy): Eukaryota > Metazoa > Arthropoda > Insecta > Coleoptera > Curculionidae > Philopedon > Philopedon plagiatum. The sequence goes on along the minus strand of OZ020193.1, from coordinate 30,689,548 downwards.
AAGGGTTTCCCCTTACAACACGAAAATTCTTACTGTACTGACTCACCAAACAGGCGCTTTCCCGCTTAAGTAGCCAATTTTCCCATAAATCTTTCCCCGTTTACAACCCCTGTCGCAGAATCGAGGCCAAAATAACAAGTTTTTACGACCGTTTCCTCGAAAAGTTAACGCGTGGGTAGCCTTGTTTTTCAACCTAACAAAGGAATCTGCGTGATTCAACATGCTTTTATTACTTTTTTATTGCAAAGGGGGCTGTTTTCCTCCCTTCTCTGACATTTATGGCTTGCAGGTGTTCCTAACATGATCACTAGAGTTTAACAAATGGGGGTAATTCCAGAGACGGCTTCTAACCTAGTTGGAAATAAAATTAGGATTCGATTTGAAAATAAAATACAAATATTTATTTACCTACATTGTGTTATTTGAAAGTGCGAGATACGAAAATATCATACAGGGTGTCTGAAAAGTCTTAGCATGGGCAAATATCTTTACTATTAATAAAGATAGCAACACCAAATTTTAGTTGTCCCTTATTGGTTAGTAAATCTACTTTTTTACGTAATTTGACTCTTTCAATCCCCTTGGGGGGTTACGCTAGCGAGTTGAGGTCCAAAATTTTGGATGCAAACCTATGCCGTGTGGCCTCTTCGTTTAAAAGTCTTCAAAAAAGAAACATTGTTTTAGTATTTTAGTATTTATTTATTATTGTAATTCATTTTTAAATGGCAAGCCTATAAAAATTATAACTCGTAAATCGTATAATCGGGCGGGGCACAAGTCGACCATTAGTCGGCCACTTGTGCCAAACAGTACAAGTCGGCGCTGCTATTTTTTGTTGTGTAGGGCACTTTTTTCTAACTTTTTTCCAACTTTACTTCTTCATTTGTCGTTTTTATATGTTTTGTTTTTGACATCTGCGCAGTAGACCAAAATGCGTACCACGCGCAAACCGAGCGTGCTAGACATGCGCACGGAATTTCAGGAGATGGACTTTGGTGTCTACATTTGAACCCATTCACTTTTAAGAATATATCTCCAGTAGTTAAGGTACCACTGCGAATTTAGACAACAAAGTACATCCCCTGAAATTTCGTGCGACTGTCTAGCCCTCTTGGTTTGCGCGTGGTACGCATTTTGATCAATGGTAAAACTTTTTCCCCAAGTTTTTTTCGACTGTATTTTTCGTTATTTGCCACCGCGCAGATAGCAAAAAAAGAAAAATAAAATCGAAAAAACTTGGGGAAAACGTTATAAAGTTAAATACGCAGTGGTACCTTAACTACTGGAGATAGATTCTTAAAAGTGAATGGGTTCAAATGTAGACACCAAAGTCCATCTCCTAAAAGTCCGTGCGCATGTCCAGCACGCTCGGTTTGCGCGTGGTACGTATTTTGGTCTACTGCGCACATGGCAAAAAACGAAAAATAAAGTCGAAAAAACCTTGGGAAAAAGTTATACAGTTAACTACGTAGTGGTACCTTAACTATTGGGGATATATTCTTACAAGTGAATAGGTTCGAATGTAGACACCCAAGTACATCTCCTGAACTTGCGTACGCATGTCTAGCACGCTCGGTTTGCGCGTGGTACGCATTTTGGTCTACTGCGCAGATGTCAAAAAACAAAACATATAACAACGACAAATGAAGAAGTAAAGTTGGAGAAAAGTTAGAAAAAAGTGCCCCACAAAACAAAAAATAGCAGCGCCGACTTGTGCTGTATGGCACAAGAGGTCGACTAATGGTCGACTTTTGCCCCGACCGATTATACGATTTACGAGTTATAATTTTTATAGGCTTGCCATTTAAAAATGAATTACAATAATAAATAAATACTAAAATACTAAAACAATGTTTCTTTTTTGAAGATTTTTAAACGAAGAGGCCACACGGCATAGGTTTGCATTCAAAATTTTCGACCTCCACTCCCTAGCGTAACCCCCCAAGGGGGTTGAAAAAGTCAAATTACATAAAAACGTAGATTTATCAACCAATAAGGTACAACTAAAATTTGGTGTCGCTATCTTTATTAATAGATAATAATAATATCCTTTATTAATAGCTTTAGCTAGCATTACAAAAAATAAAAATAAATAAATACAATTTCAATTATTAGGTACAATAAGAGTGGATCTGATCAGCTTGAGTATTATCACAGTTAGATTGCTATATTTTCTTTCACGTATGTCCGACATTTTCTTTTGAAGTCCTCCAGAGAGTTGGAATTTTTTATAGAATTAGGCAATTTATTGTACATTTTTAATCCATTATGAAATATATTTTTTTGATCAAATGTCCTACGTACTGTTTCAATATAAAAGTTTCCAGCATTTCTGGTATCTCGACTATGGACGCTGCGGACCGGCACACAGTACTGTTGTAAATTTCTGGGCAGAGATCCATTTAAGATTTTATATATAAATACACATGTCTGTAGGCAAACTGTTTGTTTAACACTTAAAACTCCCACTGCTTGGAGCATGGCTTTAATATTTGTTCGCCTGTTGCAGTTCAGTATCACCCGTAAAGCTTGATTCTGCTTCCTTTGTATTTTCCCAATTTCAAAGTTATTCAAGGTAAACAGCACTGTTGGGCAATAATATAAATGAGGTTGGATTATAGTTTTGTATATTAAAGTTTTTGCCCACACACTTAGTATATTCCTTACTCGACCTAGTGCATACACCTTTTTAGCCATTTTCCCCATCACATAAGAGGCATGGTTGCCAAAAGACAAATGTTCATCAATAATTACTCCCAGATATTTAAAGGCTGTTACTTGTTCTATTTTAACACTATCTATTTCCACACCATTGTGTGAAAAAACGTCTTGTTGAGTGTACTTATTTTTTATCACCATAAATTTAGTCTTTTCGATGTTTAACTTCATACTATTAAATTGCAACCACTTTAAAATTTTACTTAAGTCTTCATTAAGGATTTCTGTTATCTCACTCACATTCTTGCCAACACAGTACAGTAGGGTATCATCAGCAAACAGTTGTATGTTGCACTTGGTAATCCATTTCACAATGTCATTTATATATATCACAAATAGGTTTGGCCCTAATACAGTCCCCTGAGGTACACCTAAGGTACACTCTCTGCTAGCTGATTCACAATCACCGTATCGTGTTTTTTGTGTTCTGTTATGTAAATAATTTTTAAACCACTGTAATGCTGTTCCATTTAATCCTAATTTTGATAATTTTTTAATAAGCAATGGTCTGCTTATGGTTTCAAATGCTCTATGAAAATCAAGGAACACAGCCCCTATAATAAAGTCTTCCTTTAATGCAGTCTTCCAGCATGCTATCACATTTTGAAGAGCTGACTCACACGAGTTGTTTTTCCTGAATCCAGCTTGGTATATTGTCAATAGTTTATTATTTTCTATGTACTCAATTATTTGTTTGTTAATAACTATCTCCAATAATTTTTCGTATAAGGGCACCATATTTATAGGTCGGAAATCTTCACAGCAATTGGAGTTTCTCTTCTTTTCAATCGGTGTAACGAACGTTGTTTTCCATGTGTCAGGAAAGGTACCGGTTTGTATGCTTCTGTTAATTACTTCTAGGAATTGATGTCCTATGGCCTCAAATGATAATTGTAATATATGTGTGTTAATTCCATCTATACTACTTTTTTTATTTTTTAAATTTTTTACAACCTGTCTTAATTGTGATAATTCTACCTGTTCGAAGTTACCCAGTCTATTTGGTGTTTGTTCCATTTTTGATATAACCTCTAAGTGCGTTGTTTCATTGCATGGTAAGTCTTTTGTGATATCCTGGATGCTAGCGACAAAGTAAGTATTAAAATTTTCTGCTATATTCCTGGGGTCAGACTCCAGTACTTCACCAAACATAATACCAGTTTTCTTAATTGATCTTGCCTCATCACTTATAGTAAAGATATTTGCCCATGCTAAGACTTTTCAGACACCCTGTATGATATTTTCGTATCTCGCACTTTCAAATAACACAATGTGGGTAAATAAATATTTGTATTTTATTTTCAAATCGACTCCTAATTTTATTTCCAACTAGGTTAGAAGCCGTCTCTGGAATTACCCCCATTTGTCAAACTTTAACAAAGCTATAAAATTATCTAGGCCTAACTATTGTGCAATATCGCGCAAAATATAGTTTGGGTCGATAATTCTGTGCGTACGTGACAGGGCGGTCCTTTCGGGGGCCAATTGGAGGCGACAGGGCTCCGATTTCTTTGTCTTGTTAGGGTAATTAAAAAGATTTTCTTTAAGGAAGGGTAAAATTTCACCATCTAGCACAGCAGAACAAATAATAGTTTTTATTCCGAATTAAAATGTTCGCGCAATTAGAAAAGTTTTTCAACTTCTTGACGAATTTAAACGAATTTAATTCATTGTTCTCATTTGAAATTAAATCAAAGTGTTTTTTTCCCTTAATCACGTAAGTTAATTTGATTATATTTCATAATTGGTTAAAACATTTCGTATGAACAAGTATTCGGTCACGTAGATATTTAAATAAATTTTAAATCAATTATTTCTTAGCGAAATTCAGCGTTTTCTTAGTATGAACACTTCTCTACAATTTTTTTTTAATTGTCTAATTAGCAAATGATTTATTTATTTTAAATATTTCCCGTCGTATCGCAAAATTTATTTCTTTTTATGCTCAGATTAATTTTTATAAATACAATCCCGTTAAAATATTTTAAACTTTTATTTTCCTTCCTTTATTTGGTATGCGCTATCCCCTTTAAATAAATGCTTAAAGGCCGTGTCATTTCATCACTCCCTTTCCCAGAACATAACGTACCTTTCAAATAAAGGTACTTTATGCGTTGACAGATGCCTAGCGCCCAGTGTGGCCAGATTTTGGTGAATGCTTGTCGCAAAATTAACTGTTCCATGTCGCCCAAAATCGCAGTGTTGCCGGTGCCTCGAAAAATTAAGAAGAAATCAAAACAGCATTTTTGATTTTTTAAATTTGCACAGGTTTGATGTGATGTGACGTCACTAACAAGTTGTGAAGTCATTATTCGTGAGTAGTGAATCATAAATGTATCATGATTTTTGATTGCAAAAATAATGGCGACTGTTAATTTTACACCTTGACTCTGCCAAAATTCGCAGTAACATTTTTTAATGTTGTTTATTCACGTTTTTTAAAAAAAATTGGAAAATGTTCCACTTAATTTCATTGCCTGCAAAGAAAAAGGTTTCTTTAATACATTTGTAAGTCTAAAATAAACAAAACCAAAAAAGAACACGATGTTGTATAATCTATGATAAAATTATAAGTATAACCACAGAACAATAATAGGTTTGGTAAGTTTAACCATAGTTTAACTTCCAGCCACAACCTAAAACCTGTTCAATTACGGACACGGCGCCGTGAGCTAAATAAATTTTATTGTATACACGATACGACTTGAACGACAGCGTCCAACGTTTTATTCGGCGCGCAGACCTTGTTCGATATTTGCCTCGGTGACACTCGGTTTTTGAAGCTCGTTAAGCGCACTTTTTAAATGAAATAGACTTGTAATTTCTATAAAACACAGGAGAAATATCGCCGATAAAATCGCCATATATTTTAAATTGTAGCCCAAAAATCGCTTTGCGATTTTCTTAAAAAAACTGTCGCAAAACTTGGCGAAAAGTAGCCCAAATTGCGATAAATCGCCCAATCTGGCCACACTGCTAGCGCCTCAAATAAACTTTTCTGGATCATGAATTAGGCTATTAAATTCTCGGCGCGGCGCACAGTGGTGAGGCCTTATGTAAGGATCCGGCCAAAACCTATGAGCCTTTGTATGTTAACGTTTTTTTTCTATTTTTTGCAATGTTTAGGAAACAGATTAATGAAACATCATTGTCGGATGTGTTTTTTTGTAAATTTGTAATATATGGGGTAAGTATTCAGTATTTTGATTTTATGATGTATCATTGAGGACGGCAAGAAAATTTCACCTATATTAAAATTGCGTTCTAAATAAATGCTAATTGAATTTCTAGTAACTACTTTTAATGGAAATGAAACAAAATTTTACCTTTTACAAAATTATTAAATCAATAGTTCTTTGGCTTCCTGTTCCAAATCTAAATGAGCGTTAGTTTTTATCCATTGATATCTTAAGCTGGTTAAATACGGATCTGAAGACACGAGCAATGAATGTAAAACATCTTCATTTGTAGCAGTTCGCGAGCACTTCCGGGAGAACATTTCACGAAATCTTTTAAAGTCTTTATTTCGCGCCTCGGCTGCTTCCTCACTAAGTTGCCCAATAGGAAGGCACGCAGACTTAATTATGCCAGTACCGTGGAGAAGTATGTGATGGACAGATGACGGCATATAATACCAATTATATTTTTCTACAAACAACTCTGCTGTACTTTGTAAATACAATTCAAGTTTCTGGAGCTCTATAGCTTTTCCGCACGTTAAAACTTGTAAAATGATAGAGAATCTTTTGATCAGTTTCATATCAACCCCTGTTACTTCTGCTACTATCTCTGGATTCCTAAAAAATCTTCTAGCAGTGTTGCCATCATTGGAGCTCCCACTACCCTGACGAGGCACATCAACAACTATCCCTAGTCTGCGTTTAAGTTCATTTTGAATTCTTTTTTTATTTATTTTTACTGATTCTTTTTCGGCAACTGACCTAGCACTCCACTTTTTAAATTCCAGTTTATAAGAGATATTAAGAATGCACTCCATGAAACGAACTAGAGCATGCAAACTAGACAGACCATATTTATAAGAGTCGACTTCAATTGTTTTTGTCCGTATTTTTGGCAAATTATTCATTTCTCTTGGCTTGGCCTTGCATAATGGACAACATGCAGCTGAGGAAGTTTCTGTCAAAACTTGGCGTACTTTTCCGTCCACCATAGTAAAAGCTAAATTATGTGAAATTTGAACGTGTCCATTTCTTGTGGATATCTCTGTCTCATTTAAATTTTCAATTTCATTTTTAAATCTCTCGGCAACAATTTTAGTAAGTTCAGGAGTTTCTTTTGAAAATTCGAAATATATTGGCCTGCAATAATTAGTTGACGATGGATGAGGATTTTGCCAAACTAGTGTATTATTTACAGAAACAAGTTGTAGAGGAACTAGCGATGCCATAAAAATAGATTCATCTATAACACTTAAGTCGCTAAAGTTTTGTTTATAAGTACTGTTTCCATCACAACCATATTTAGTATGCAATACAAATGTTTCTGAACCGCTTTCAATAACCTTCTCTAATACATTAGGAATTTTTAGTAAGCGTGTTGTAGTATGATCTAATAACTGTTGAATTGGAATGGAAGCTCCCTTCTCGTTAACTTCTATAGATTCTGGATAACATTCAGCTTTTGCCTTGAAAATTTGATTATAGCTAGGGAAAATATCAGCATTTTTATCTGCACACTGTTGACGTATACAATTGTACTGATATCTTGATAGTTTGACATTTGTAACTAATGCTAAACCTTCATCTCTTGAAAACTTTTTAACCATATTCTGAGAAAGACGAAGTTTAAACTCACTTGCTCCAAGATATAGTGCTTCCTGAATCAAGGCTGCCTCCTCTCGTTTTCCTTCTGCCCTTAACTTTCGCATCAAAAGGCCTTGTAGTTCTAAGAGTGTCATATCACACGATTTTTCTAGATTAGATAACTTTCTTCTCTTACTTCTTTCCGAACTATCTCTAAGATCCTTTGAAGGTCTTCCGCCAGTATCTTTTAAGACATTACCAGTTTTTTTAACTGTTAACTCGCCCATCAACCAATTATTAAATTTTTTATAAAATTCATCTTTCATCCTTTTAGCCTGCTTCCATTTTTGCCTAAACTGAGACAAAAATGTTTTCTGGATGGTATGCTTTACATTTGCAAAATCCGTTGGAGATAACTGAAAATCTTCTTTTACACGAGAAAAAAACTCTTGTTCATTACCACTAGTAATAAAACTATCGGAAAGATATTTTCTACTTATAACAAACATATTTCAAAACGAAATACCGCACAACAATACTACTTTGATAGTATTTACAACAATACGACGCCGCGAGTTTGATTTTGTTTTACGTTAGACATGGCCAACAGCCTACTTGAACAATTGCTATTGCAAGCAAACCGGCAACTTTCGGCAGCCAGAATATTTTTTATAAGAATAAGGATAACACAACGTTTGTTTTTGGCCATAATGTAAAACTTCGGCAGCCTTCGATAGTAAATTTCTTCGATAGTGAACTTGAAACAACGAAATTTTGTGTAAAAATTAACACTTCAATATTTATTAGTGTTTTAGATAAAAATAAAAATGTTTCGATTGCGGTATGTTATTTTTTAAGAAGTACAAAGGTTCATTTAATTGAGAAATCAGAAAAACAGTTATTGCATAAAACTTACGTTCATCAAATTTAGGAAGATAATGGTTCATTTCTTTCGATGTAAATTTAATTTCGAGAACAAATTTTTCTGTCTTGGCATTTTATACTCAAACACAAGTCAAGTACAGTTTATTTTTGGAATTAGGTGTTTTTTATACCCGTAGATATTACAACTTCGAATATAAAATACCTGTACAAAAATTTACGGGCATATAATTTGTGAGGTTCTGGCCACTAAATAGCATTAAGCTTGCCACTGTGCGGCGGTCCCGTTACAGTCACGTGCGTGTTTTTGGGTTATTCTTTCCGTCTAGTGAAAAAGTAGGTGCTGATTAAATTTTACAAATTACATTACATATCGACCTGGGTTTACCTTATTATACAATGTGTTACACAGTTCTTAATCTACAGATAAATTGGTGTTACAGATATCTTAAACTACAGATAAAGTTTTATATCAATATTTTTCTTCCAGGAAACGCTTTTGTTATTTCTAAATATTTTTATTTAATTAATTTACTTCTGCCCTCATTGTTTCGTTAAATTATTCCCTTTAACATTAACTTTCAAGACTTTTTGTCGTTTAACGAAGGGGTTTCCTTATAATTCAGTATAGCAATCATATTAAGTCACAACGTTTTTAATAATTTTGAATGACAATTGTTTGAAAATTTTATATCTTTCATGGGTTACAATTTTTATTTAAATTTCTTAGTCTACTTTATTAAATTTGTCATACCTTCAATATATAATTTTAATATTTTATGTTATCATTGTAATTAAATAGGACCATGTATTCATTTTCTCTATTTAATTTGCATTTTTCCACACATTATTTTTAGAAATATTAATTTTCTTTAACCATACATTATTTTTAAAAAATATTAACTTTCTTTAACAGTAGAGTGCGTACTCTTAAACAATAAATCCTTTTAAATATGATTAAATATAAATCCGCCACAATCATGCAGACAATATAGATATTATTTTACCTTATTACGTTTCACAATTTTAGTTTAAATATCTCTCTTAACCCTAAATTCATATTCTACGATTCTGACTCGAATTCACTCAGTTTTACTTCAATTTTACAATTCTGCTGATATATAACTACTATTACTTACTACCTAAGGAATGTACGTATGGAGTACTCCTAAATGGTTACCAATTTCCAGTATACCTTCACTTAAGAAAAATTGCTACATACTACCTTCTATAACGTTTGTTATTATAACCTATTTAATACAACATAAGTTTTTTTTTGTTTTGTTTTTTTAAATTTTGAAAAATTTTTTTTTTGCTTGAGTATAATTTTATAGGTTTATTAGAATTTTTTTTTGTATAGGGTTTTTTTTTTGATTATATTGTATATAACGTCCTTTAAATATAATAAAAATCTAAACCTACAGAATCTTAAACCTACACTTACATGGAACAATCTTACCTAACTTATATATATATACCCCCTGTTTTTCTTTTGTTTCTACTCACTAAGTTCACAGTCACTTTGCCGCTCTTTTCTAATCACTGTCCCTGTCACTGTCCATCTCGGCGGGGGTCCGCCGTAGCACCATTCTCAGCCCGTCTAGAAAGGCTACCTCGTAGTTTGCTACGGTCCTCGGTGTCAAAGGGGCAGCTTCCCCGGGGTGGACAGGACCTCCTGGTGGTCCCTGGGAGGGGCCGGGAACGGGCTCAGGTGTGGCCATCCGTGGTACTGGCTCCGCCGCCTCGGGTGGAGCAGGGGCGGCTGGGGCATCCTCGTTCATGGGCCTGACGGGAGGGGGAGGGCCCTGACATTCCCTGCATTGGCATGCCGGCCCCCTTGGTTTTGAAGCAGGGCCCAAAAATCGGCCAGCCGGAAGAGGTCACGATGGCCCGGCAGCGGTTGGCAACTTGGGCAGTCGCACAAGGTGGGGTCGTACCGCTGCCCGAACGTTAGTGCCCAATCGGTGCGGAACATTGGATATTCCGCATGCACTAACGCTAACCACATTGTTACTATCGCGCGATTGGGGAAAAACTCTTCCGGCCCGGGCTGGTTTTCCCTCAACTGAAAGAAAAGGTCCCTTAAATGGTAAAGGGCTACTCGAAGCAGGGTGTTAGTGAGGGGGTGATTCCCCCGGATGTATCGCACATATGTAAGAAATAACATCATCCATTCCATTTTGTTTTTGTAAGTTAGTTTTTTTTTCACAAAATTTTCCCCCGGGCGAACTTAACTGTCTCTTTATATATATATATATATATATATATATATATATATATATATATATATATATATATATATATATATATTAGTGTTGTCTCTTCGTTCTCTTTTTTTTTCTTAAATATTTCTGTCTCTTAATTTTTACTTGACTTTAGGTGATAACACTGCACACACGATCAACGGTCTTTTAGGCAAAGAACTAATTGCTAAAATCCAAACGGCTTGGTTCCTTTTTCTAATCTCGAGTGGGGGTAATTTTCCTAAACTCACCCGATCTGTTAATTATAAACTGTTTTATCCCGTTTTGTTTCATTTTACACTCTAAACTTGTCTCTTACTAATAACTGCCTTTGGTTAGGTTTGTTTATATAGAAGTCAACAATTATTATATTTTTTTTTCTCTAATATGTCTAGATCGTTTAAGGACCCTAATATTCATAAATAAGTATTTTTTCTATTTTCGTCATCTTAATTTGTCAACATTAAACCCTTTCAACCTCATAGACCCATTACTCTCATAATAATTAATTAGGAAAACACTAGCTTCTTTGTACGCCTAGGCCTTCATTTAGTGCACGTGAGTATGTTAATGGGTTTCCAAACAGCGATTTCGGTCGAACCTCGACCAAGTTTTAAAACCATCATCTCTCAGACGGCTCGGCGCGGCGGGAATATTTCAGGCCTAAAATTTTTAAATGCCTTGCATTTCGCTCTTTTTCTAATCTTTAGCGGCGTCTGTGATTCTTTCCTGGCATCTTCGGGTTTCTAGCATAAATAATTCTATAGGGCGTTACTTAAGGCTGTTTAGGAATTACGTTAGATGGCTCTCCGAGTATCGTTTTTGCTTTTACATTGTTTCTTCCTTGGCGGCTTCACTTCGACTAAACAAACTCCATTTTATTTTCGGAATATTAAGCAGATCATGCTGCAAAGAGGTATATGATGTTGGTTGTTCCTTGTTGGGTTCTTTCACTTCCTTGTTCATTTCATTTTCGATGAAAAATGTGACGTGCTTTTCCTTTTCAGTTACAGGTGCGCTCGCAATGAGCGAATTGTCGGCTAGGTCATCACTGCTACAATAAGTTTTCATATTTTCATCGGGTCTCTGGGAATGCATATGTTCCCGCTGTTTATGATGTAACACAAACAGAGTTAAGGTATCCCAGCAAGATGCTAAAAGATGTAATGAGCACCCATTTAACTTATGAATAGCTACTGCATTCATACACGTTTCTAGTACAAATTTTATCACCCGGAAAATAAAATATATTCCTATTATTCCACTGGTCCATTCTCCCAAAATCGTAAAATATTTGTATATTGTGCGAATCGCTGAATTAGCTAGTTTCTCCATTTCTTGTTTATCAAATAAGCGTAACGCAGAGAACCCTTGTGATTGTACATCTTGTCCTGCAATTCTTCGGACAATTATATTATTCAACGCATTTCTCTTTAGGGTGAATAAAAGTTCATCTTGAGCCTTTTTAATTTCCTTATAGGTGTAAAGACCGCCTACACCAAGGTCTTTAATAGTATGAAATATCGCAGCTTCTTCTGCATCCACACGCAATTCTTGGGGCACTATTCCTTGATTGGGATATGGATCAAATCCAATCCATCTCTTATCAATGTAATACATTGGGGGTATTATTGAGTTACATTCTGTCTCTTCGGCGTGTTCTTGGAGGATTCTGGTAACAGGTGACATAAAATAACTTTTATTATAGGCTGCTACTGGCAGCTCTGCGTAGCAGTGTGTCTCTCTTCTTACTTCTACTGGTACAGCTACACATTTCATAATATACATTACTTCTCCTGCTACTTTAGCGACATACCCTAGTTTGTTTTTGACTAACGTTGCTACAGCATTCGGGCTTAAAGTGGCCATTATGAGTCTATTTTTCAGAATTTCCCTATATAGTAAACATCTTCGGTGGACAGTCTGGGCAAACATTTCGTTTACCGTTCGTTTAAACGATTGTTCCATATAAAAATTTTGTGTTGACATAAGTGATTAGGTCAGCATCTCGATATTCATGATTCATTTTGGTAAATGGAGTGGTATCCAATGACGATCTTTTTCGTATGACTATGAGCCTGGGGTGTTCACTCTGCCAGGCTTTTATGCCGCAAAGTTTCTCCTCGCTAAGACGTTGTATAGCAAATACTTTTGCTCTATCTTCCACTACTAGATATTGATTCGATGGTAATTTATGTTCTTTTTCTTGCACAAATGTCGCAATACCCTCATAAAGTATGTTGAACTGTTGACATATGGCAGAGTAGTTTTTATCCCAAAGAGATTCTCCATTTATACTATCCATACAATATCCCTCCAAAAATGGACATATTACTCCATTCCGCAAATGTATTTCATTATTTTCTAACGCTACCTTTGTATAATAATCCTGTAGTGTTATCTTCACATCCGCTTGAACTATTACACTATTATATTGTATTCCATTTTCGTGATACTGTGCTCCTTCACAATTGTGTGCCGAACCGATACTTCCTGCCAACAGAAGGGTGGTAGACACAGTTGAGCTTGGTTTCAATTTACCTATGATATGTCCACTAAGTCCTCGGAATTGCCTATAAGTATGTGTTTTCCGGCAGTCTTCCGATCCTAGTTCATAGATATAGGTAGATATTCCTCCTTCTTCCGCTGATTGATGGGAGAACATTCCGCAATGACTTATTAATCTAGTCACTTCAATGAGACATGAATATACACGGACATATTCATAACGTTGCTTCTCAATAACTTGCACATAGCCGTCTTCTACATTATAGCCATTTTCAGGATCTGGGCAAATACTGACATCACGCAGCGATATCGCTGTTATGTTAGTGGATAGATTTCTGCAATCATAAGCAATGAGACTCGAATAAACAAACGGGACCATCACAAGCAATGTGAACATCTTCACTGCAACAAATAAACTATTTTAGTTTCCTCATCTTTTTAGTTTTCTCATCTTCAAGATATACATTTCTCTTAATTTTTTTTTTACTTAGTTTCCTAATTTTTCTTACATACGACTACAATGTTTCACGATGATTCTTATATACTTCTACACAATGGCTCTCCTAATATATATTTTATTCTACTATATAATCATCGTATCGCCGAGGTAATCTCACTACTCGTGTGCGAGTACGTATTTCTCCGTTAGAATCCGATGAAGAGTAATCACTCTGTTCTTCATCCTCATCGTCGTCGTCATCGTCTTCTTCTTCCTCTTCTTCTTCTGGCGGGGTTCCCTTCCTTCCCGCCCATGTTCAAGGAAGTCATCAATTTCTCTTTGTCTGTCTTCCTCATGCTCTATATTCTCCGTTTCCTCTTCACGTACGTCATTCTTTTTATCTTTATTTAACTGATTTTTCTCCAAAGTATAGTCTAGCTCCTTACATGGTTTCAGTCTGTTGGCATGAACCATATGCTCTTTTCTTCCGGTATGTTCCTTAATTTTAAAAGTCACTGGTCCTTTCTTTTCTATAATTCGATACGGACCTGTCCATTTATTATAAAACTTCGAAGCAAGTTTCTTTCCTGGAATGGCTGGAGTGTATAGGTACACTAAATCTCCTAACTGAAATTCTTTTCAAGTCCTCTTTTGATTATGTTTTTCACAGCGTTGTTTAATACTTGTTTCTAAACTTATTTTTGCTAGTTTATGAGCCCTATGCATTCTAATCATAAATTCACTTACGTCTTTATCGTACTTTATACGAGGTTCTCTTATACTCAGGTGTATAGGAAGTTCCATATCGCATCCAAACATTAAAAAGAATGGCGATTCTTTTGCTCCTTCGTGCGGCAGATTCCTGTATGCCATTAAAGAGTATGGTAAAATTAAATCCCAGCTATCATTGTATTCACTAACATGACCTATCATGGTTTTAATTGATTTATGGAAACGCTCAACAACGCCGTTTCCACTTGGGTGATAGGGAGTCGTTTTCAATTTTCGAATTCCCAGAAGTGTGCAAATTTCTAGGAACATTTTTGATACAAACTGACTTCCACAAACAGTTAAAAGTTCTCTTGGTGTTCCAAAACGACAGATTATATTCTCTACAAAAGCTCTAGCTACTGTTTCTGCTTTTATATCCGGTAGAGGTATACACTCAGGATATCGAGTTAAGTAGTCTACACATGTCAGTAAATATTTGTTGTTATTTTGTGTCCTGTTCAAAGGACCTACTAGATCTAAGCTTATTCTCGTCCAAGGTGTAGCTGGAATCGAAATTTCTTGAAGTTCAGCTGGTGGTTGATAATTAGTTTTTCTTAAATTACATGAGAGACATTTTTCGACATAACTTATAACATCTTTTCTAATGGTTGACGAATAAAAATCCCGTTGTATTATTTCTTTAGTTTTCTTTTGTCCTGGATGAGAACCAAATACCGAACTATGGTATAGTTGTAGAATTTCAGGAACTATGGCTCTCGGTGCCATTATTGGATCGTGCCTTTGATTTTCTTCTCTGTGGCGATATAGTATTCCTTCAGGGCTAAAATAATAATGTTCGTCTTCTGGTCCTAACGACGATATTATTGTTAATAACTTTGGATCATTTTGCTGTAAACTCTTGAGCTCTTCCTTGCTCCAAATCACATTAATCATAGGAGTAATATTTTCATTTCCTTTTTCTTTCACGACAGCTATAATGCTTTCACTCGGATTTTCTTCTGACCTCAGACGTGTAAGAGAATCCACATTATCATTTTGTTTTCCTGGCCTGTATACAATTGTAAAGCTGTACTCCATAAGAAACATGGCCCACTTTGCTAATCTCGAACTTGGATCCTTAATAGTCAGCAAATATTTCAGGGGACGGTGGTCTGTCATTATAGTGAAATGTGTTCCAGTTAAATAATTGCGGTATGTCTTTACTGCAAATACAACTGCTAGGCATTCCCTTTCGATTGCACTGTAGCGTCCTTCTGCATCATTTAGCGTACGGCTTGAAAAGCATATTGGAAGCTCTGTTCCATCGTGAACTTGGGTCAAAATTGCAGCCACTGCTGAGACGCTTGCATCCGTGTTTACTATAAACGGTTTGCTGAAATCCGGTTATCGTAAAATTGGAGGTGAAATAAGAGCTTCTTTCAGGTGTACAAAAGCTTCTTGTTGTTCTGGCCCCCAGTGGTATTTTATATTTTTCTTTGTAAGTAGTGTTAATGGTTGGCTTATTTTCGCAAAATTTGGCACAAACTTTCTATAAAATCCACATAAACCAAGAAATGCTCTAATTTCCCTAACATTTCTAGGAATGGGGTAGTTTTCAATTATTTCCGTCTTACTAGGATGCCTGGTAAATCCTCCTTCTTTTATAAGGTGTCCAAGGTATTCTATTTCTTGTTGCATAAAATGACACTTAGTGGGTTTAAATTTTAAGTTACTTTCTCTCATCTTGTCAAACACATGTCTAAGACGTTCCAGATGTGTATCTATCGTCAGGATGTACAGGCACTTGGAAATATCCTGACGCTAAGTCCATGGTTGAAAATAGAGATGCTCCAGACAGTTTGTCTATAGTTTCTTGTATATTAGGTAATGGGAAAAAATCTGTCTTTGAAATGGCATTCAAATCTCTATAATCAATGACTAATCTAAACTGTACATCTTCTCCAGGATGTCTTTTCTTTTCCACTAAAATCGCTGGAAAACTCCACGGAGACTGACTTTCTTTTATAATTCCATCGTCCAGTAATTTTTGAATTTCCTTTTTCATAATCTCTTGTCGGTGGTACGGCACCCTATATGGCCGTTTTAGAATAGGAGGAACATCTTCCGTTATGATCCTATGTGTAACATTCGACGTACAACTAAGTTTTTGTTCAGGGCTTTTAAAAATATCAATATACTCCACAATTAAATCTCGCAATTTTATTTCACTTATTGCATTAACATTATCTAACTGAAGTGTTTTCAAAATATCTTTTGTTTCTTTTTCATTTACCTTACGTATCATAAGCCCACTATTCTTCTCACCAGCTTCTACGACTTCGGTCTCGTAAGCTCTTGCTATAATCATTCTTCGTTTTAATTTTATTTCACTTTCTGTTACATTTGTTAACCTCAGAGGAATGGTTTTCCTTGTTTTACACAACACTCTAGCAATGATGAGTCCTTTCGGAGCTTCAGTGCTTGGTTCTAAAACCATGTATGGTGTAGAAACACTTGCCAATCCTCGTAAATTTGCAGAAAAGATCGCCTGTGTCATCGGGGGAATCACTATCTCTTCTAACACAGAGATAATTGCGCCTTCTTCTAAGGCCTCAGGACCTTTATTCTCATTGTCCCTATTTTTCAAACACTTATTAACTATTTCGACAGTCTGAGAACCCATCTCTTTCCTTCCATTGGAACCAGGACCTATACTCCCATAGTCCTTACAATTTAAACACTTATTTTCGGAAACTGGCTCTATATTCCCATAGTCCGTCTTTTCCATACCCTTATCTTCGGAAACTGCAGTTTTCCTAAATGATGTCGGGAGCTCTTCACATATTTCCTTTGAAAGTTTCTCAACTCCAGTATTCAGATGACCGCTAATCACCTGATAACTGCATCCCTGCGTTATTAGCGGTAACGCGGGACAATTTACGGAAGTAACTTTTGACATCACTCGTTTTTCTATATTTTCTTCTTTATTTCTTAAGTGTTTTTCTCGTAGCTCCTTCACTTCGGCTTCTAACTGAGCAAGCCTTTCTTCCAATTTATGCGTCGGCTTCTCCTCCATTAAGGGAATAGCACTGTCGAAAGCGTACATACAATTATTTCCCCAATCTATCTTGACTCCGTATTGTCGCAAAAAGTCAATACCCAAAAGCATATCTGCTTGAAAACTATAATTTTCTATCACAACAAAATTATGTTGCACCACTATATCTCCAGGGAATGTAACTAAAACATTCGATACCCCTGACGTGGGTATACTATTCCCCTGTATATCAATTAATTTGACATCTGTGTCATTTACGAACCCCTTGGCAATATCAGGTTTTATCAGGGATATTACTGCTCCACAATCTATCAAGGCTAGGCATGGCTTACCATCAACACTAACCTTAATCACACTACACAATTTTGGGGTTCTTTCCTCAGAGCACGTAAATATCCCTACCTTATTCTTCTTACTACTTACTCCCAACTGGCCTGATCGGCAGCCGAACTCCGGGGCTGAAACTCGACTGCGTTGGAGTTTAACACCTGCTGCTATGTTGGCTTATAAACGCGACTTGCTTTTCGAGGACAAGTCCGAACCAAATGTCCAGGTTCCCTACAATTATAGCACAGTTTTTCAAAATCTTGTCCGCTAGCATTCTTCTTTCTAGGACACCCACTACTTATGTGTCCAGGTTGGTTACACGTATAGCACGTTCGGGTTTCTTTTTCTTTGCAGTAATTTGCTGTGTGCCCCTCTTTTTGGCACTTAAAACACTTAAATCGATGATTTCCATTTGCTATTTTCTTGTCATAGCTTCTATTGAGTGCAGTCGTTGCGTTTGAAACCATTCTGCATTCCCTACTGCCTGACGGATGAACCAAATTTTCTATTGATTCTTCCCTTTGAGCTATCCTCAATGCTTCATCCAAAGATTGCGGGTCCCCTGACAGAACTCGCTGCTTCAGAGGCATCATCAGTCCCAGCGTAAACTGCATGGGAATATCCTCTTCCAATTTCTTCTTAACAACATCATCGTGTGTAGGATCTCCTGTAAGGTTTATTGTTCGATTGCCCAGTAATTTTAGTCTAGTCAAATACTGTCGGCAAGATTCTCCTGTCCTCTGGCGGCATTCAATAAAATTCTTCATCGCTGCGCCCTTTACATACTGCCGTTTAAATTGATTCTTCAAATTTTCTTTCAGCGTTGTCCAACTCTTCGTGTCCCTTAATGCTGGATCCGAATCAATAAACTGTTTTGCCTTGTTACGCAATTTTAACAAGGCTATCGCTACCATCTGAGATTCTGTCCAATTTGCTAGTATACTTGTTCCTTCAACTACCGTCAAAAAATCGTCTATTGAAGTTGTTCCATCATAAATAGGCAGGGAGTCTAAGCCTATCATAATGTTTCCAGTTGTAGCAGTCATCGTTGCAGGGCTTGTGGTGGTTATGGTTGCTGTTGTACTGACTGCTGATGTTGTAGTAGTCATATTTTATTGCAGGTTGACACTTTTTGAGGGGGTGAAATATTGTCCTCAAAATAGGGATCTTCTATGGCTGGTTACCGGTAACGGTAAATGGATCTGTACACAACCAAAGCTAAAATTGTAAATATATTGCACAATCTTATCAATATTTAGCTCGTCCCTACAATGTAATGACACCAATTGTAACACCCCACAATCTATCTAATATTTCAATATTTAATCAAAAAAATGTTTTTTTCAAATTTTTAATCAACTATTAATCATCCATTGATCAATTAATCAACCCCACACCTGACACCAATTGTAACACCCACCACTGATTCCTATCTCTCTTTTCTTTATTCAGTTGGCAGGGTGAGCGGTAACCCAGGAATACAGCTGGCGGTGACAAGAAAATCTATTGCGTGGAGTCCGGAAGAGCCCCGTGTCAACTGCTATTAAACCACCTATTTAATTTAATCAATATCTAGCCTTGCAATAGATTTCATAATGGTTTATTACTTACTGCAGAGGTTTTTGTACTAAACTTGATTTTTCATGAAATTTTTCACTTTTATTTGTATTTCCTAACTAGTTCTCCTGTTCCCTAATAGTAAAACGCAAAATTCTAGGTCAATTACACTTTTATTTCCACAAGTTACGGTTGAGAGCCACCCAAGGATTACAGTTTTCCCAATTTTCTCAAAATTCACATTAATTCTTCGATTATTCTAGACAATACTTTAATATTTCCCAATTTTCTTATATTTCACAATACTTTTCCAATAATTCTAGACTATATTTTAATATTTCCCAACTTTCTTAAATTTCACAATAATTTTCCAATATTTCTAGACAATATTTAAATATTTTACGCGCCCTTACTTTTTCACCTTAATTTCCGCGCTTTTGTCAAAAAATTCGACGAGCTCCAAAAACTTCCGACTAACACGGTATTTTATTGTATCCAGATTTTTGTACTTTCCTTAGACAAGGGTTTCCCCTTACAACACGAAAATTCTCACTGTACTGACTCTCCAAACAGGCGCTTTCCCGCTTAAGTAGCCAATTTCCCCATAAATGTTTCCCCGTTTACAACCCCTTTCGCAGAATCGAGGCCAAAATAACAAGTTTTTGCGACCGTTTCCTCGAAAAGTTAACGCGTGGGTAGCCTTGTTTTTCAACCTAACAAAGGAATCTGCGTGATTCAACACGCTTTTATTACTTTTTTATTGCAAAGGGGGCTGTTTTCCTCCCTTCTCTGACATTTATGGCTTGCAGGTTTTCCTAACATGATCACAACAAAGCTATAAAATTATCTAGGCCTAACTATTGTGCAATATCGCGCATAATATAGGTTGGATCGATAATTCTGTGCGTACGTGACAGGGCGGTCCTTTCGCGGGCCAATTGGAGGCGACAGGGCTCCGATTTCTTTGTCTTGTTAGGGTAATTAAAAAGATTTCCTTTAAGGAAGGGGAAAATTTCACCATCTAGCACAGCAGAACAAATAATAGTTTTTATTCCGAATTAAAATGTTCGCGCAATTAGAAAAGTTTTTCAACTTCTTGGCGAATTTTAACGAATTTAATTCATTGTTCTCATTTGAAATTAAATGAAAGTGTTTTTTTTCGTTAATCACGTAAGTTAATTTGATTATATTTCATAATTGGTTAAAACATTTCGTATGAACAAGTATTCGGTCACGTAGATATTTAAATAAATTTTAAATCAATTATTTCTTAGCGAAATTCAGCGTTTTCTTAGTGTGAACACTTCTCTACAATTTTTTTTTAATTGTCTAATTAGCAAATGATTTGTTTATTTTAGATATTTCCCGTCGTATCGCAAAATTTATTTCTTTAAAACTGCTCAGATTAATTTTTATAAATACAATCCCGTTAAAATATTTTAAAATTTTATTTTCCTTCCTTTATTTGATATGCGCTATCCCCTTTAAATAAATGCTTAAAGGCCGTGCCATTTCAGTGGTAATACGTATATAATGCTAATCTTTTTAACCTAACTTAAAATACAAAACTAATCATCAGAGGTGCAGCTCCGGGTGATTATATAGTTTTCTATAATCGACACAAAGCCATCGTGTTGTTTTTGTCTGCCAGTCATTCGACAGCGAACGTTAAACAGAGTCCCACCAGAAAACTGACGAAATTGCGCCGTTGTCAAGTTTATATCAGCCGAAATTAGAAATGTTGGTGTATAAAATAAAAGAAATAAGTAAAAAACAGTACTTCATAAAGAAATAGTTGCTTTGTTAATTAAAATCAATGTAATCGTCTCGTCTATCTTTGACACAGATCAATGAATTATCAATATCTTATGCTTATGGGTACACTGTATAAAATGTCAAATACAAATTATAAATAAAGTTCCACAACACTGCCAGAAGGAATAACGTTTGCAAATCATTTTTTCGTTTTAATAAAAATATTTCGATTTGGATTAGTTAGGTACTTTATCATTTTTTAATGAATGTAGAATATAGATAGGTAGGTAGATGGAAAAAGAAAAACCATTTTTCTATGTTACTACTGCATTCAGTGTTGAATAAGGAACAGAGTATTTGTTAAGCAATATTCTGTTTGGCGCAAAAGCGCTTCCTTTTACGATTTTTAATACATTATTTTTAGAAGGTAAGCTTCCTAATAAATCCAAAAAATTTACCAAAATCGATGGTATGCCATAAGAAGCTTACACTATTACCTACCTATTACTCACTGAAGTCATTATTAAGATTATTTTATATCAATGATGAACCGCTAGAAATAATACTACAATTCATACATACCTTGAAAAATGGGTAAAAAATCATCAAACCCCCAATCCGCCAAAATGGCTTACATTTTGACGAGATGAAATAATATAACCACTATAACTACACACCGAAACGCCCAAACATACCTGCGCATCCACGATTCTAAAACGGTTTTATTAGATCATTTTCCTCAGTGCAGAAAGCCGCCGCAGTTTAAATTTTGGGTGAGTGGTTGTAGCAATAAGTGCGAACTGAAATAAGTTTGTATGGGTTAAAAACGGTGCAAATCTGATTGTTATCGATGTTAGACAGCTTTCTCCTACGGTATTTAGGTATTTAAAATTTTGACTTTTCATTTTATTAAACTTTGTATTCAAACTTCCTATTGTTGTAAGAACGCTACCAAAGTAGGTGTTTTGCTCGCCCTGTAATATATCAACTGCATATGCAAGTGGTTGGAGAATATTAATATATTCCTCAACATATTCCAAATCATGATCTTTAAGCTTCTGGTTTTCCAGGTTCAATTTTTCAAAAAAGGTATTTAATTTTGCTTTGTCTTTGAAAATTTGAGACAGTGCATCGTAATACGAATTCCACCTCGTGATACCGGGATAGCTAAGAAAATGTCCCAATGTTTCTTTTATTATTTCTGCTGATATTGGTCTAGCACATTTATTCCATAGCGGTGAACATTTACTCATTGTTGCAGTGTGTTTGCTTCTTAAAGTATAGCGCATAAATATAAAAGGGGCTTGCGTCAGATGTCGAACTACACATATTATAATCGTTATAATAATTTAGACTTAAGTCATTTTAAAAAGACTTAAGTCGTTTATTTTTGTATTAAGTCTTTACGTAATTAAAGGAATGTCTTAATAATACAAATCAAGGCGGGTTCAAACAGCAATTTAATTTAATTTTAGCCTAAGGTAATTTAAGAGTTTATTTAATTTTAATTTATGGTGTTCATCCAGAAATTTAAGCCACCTAAGATTTAATTTTCAGCCAATGAAATACATCGTGCTGCGCCTGCGCCATTGCGATTTTCAAGTGTGGGTGTGGGTGATTTTTAGTTTTGCAAAAACAAACTCACTTTAAATAATTTACATTAAACAAGCTAACACAAGGAATGGGAAATACACAAAAATGAAAAGCTTTTGTTTACATTTTATGAATATTTTTCTTTCAAAACTGTCAATAGTGTCAATGCCAACCGCGTCATCTCATTGAGTTTGCGCGTTAACCCTCATTTAATTTAATTTAATTCTAAAAGATAAAAGTTGGTCAACTTTTAAATTAAGTCTTAAATTACATCAACTGTATGAACGCTATTATGGCTTGCCATCTAACCAACTTTTTAAGTTACGCTAAATTAAATATTAAATTAAATTAAATCGCTGTATGAACCCGCCTTCATTTCGAAAATGATTTAAATCTTAAGTCTCAAGTCTTTTGTCAAAACAGCGATTTAAGTCACCAAAATGACTTAAGTCAAAAAAACGACTTAAGCATTTAGCTGCCTGACAGCTCTGCCTGTTAGCTGGGGGATTTCTTTATCTTTGTTTTCGTTTCGCTTTTCTAACACGGCATTTAAACAGAGCGAAAAAATATCGCTTGTCTCTACAAATAGAATTCTAGGATTTCGCGGAGTCCCACCAGAAAACTGACGAAATTGCGCCGTTGTCAAGTTTATATCAGCCGAAATTAGAAATGTTGGTGTATAAAATAAAAGAAATAAGTAAAAAACAGTACTTCATAAAAAAATAGTTGCTTTTTTAATTAAAATCAATGTAATCGTCTCGTCTATCTTTGACACAGATCAATGAATTATCAATATCTTATGCTTATGGGTACACTGTATAAAATGTCAAATACAAATTATAAATAAAGTTCCACAACACTGCCAGAAGGAATAACGTTTGCAAATCATTTTTTCGTTTTAATAAAAATATTTCGATTTGGATTAGTTAGGTACTTTGTCATTTTTTAATGAATGTAGAATATAGATAGGTAGGTAGATGGAAAAAGAAAAACCATTTTTCTATGTTACTACTGCATTCAGTGTTGAATAAGGAATAGAGTATTTGTTAAGCAATATTCTGTTTGGCGCAAAAGCGCTTCCTTTTACGATTTTTAATACATTATTTTTAGAAGGTAAGCTTCCTAATAAATCCAAAAAATTTACCAAAATCGATGGTATGCCATAAGAAGCTTACACTATTACCTACCTATTACTCACTGAAGTCATTATTAAGATTATTTTATATCAATGATGAACCGCTAGAAATAATACTACAATTCATACATACCTTGAAAAATGGGTAAAAAATCATCAAACCCCCAATCCGCCAAAATGGCTTACATTTTGACGAGATGAAATAATATAACCACTATAACTACACACCGAAACGCCCAAACATACCTGCGCATCCACGAGTCTAAAACGGTGATAAACATAAACCGCCGATAGAGGCAAGATATTGTGCGGAAATGGTAATCCCGCCCTCTTCTGGGAGTTTAAATAATAACAGGTACAAAAAGATTTGTTACAGTTGCATGACAATTTTGCGAAGGTAATAAAGCCTTGTATTACAATTATTAACGTGAACTAGTAAGAAATTAAATGTTTACCCTTATATGAAAGTTGTATTAGGACTGGACGGCATAAGACAGAATTGTATTGGGAATGCTATTAATGCATACTGTTTATAAATGCCATTCTAGCAGTTCAGGGATCGCTGTAGTTGTTAACCTGTGTTGCTACACCAATAGTTTAAATAATACTGGTTAATAAAAAAATTGTTATCCATACAAAATAATTCTTAGCAGTAATGTTTTATTAGATCATTTTCCTCAGTGCAGAAAGCCGCCGCAGTTTAAATTTTGGGTGAGTGGTTGTAGCAATAAGTGCGAACTCAAATAAGTTTGTATGGGTTAAAAACGGTGCAAATCTGATTGTTATCGATGTTAGACAGCTTTCTCCTACGGTATTTAGGTATTTAAAATTTTGACTTTTCAGTTTATTAAACTTTGTATTCAAACTTCCTATTGTTGTAAGAACGCTACCAAAGTAGGTGTTTTGCTCGCCCTGTAATATATCAACTGCATATGCAAGTGGTTGGAGAATATTAATATATTCCTCAACATATTCCAAATCATGATCTTTAAGCTTCTGGTTTTCCAGGTTCAATTTTTCAAAAAAGGTATTTAATTTTGCTTTGTCTTTGAAAATTTGAGACAGTGCATCGTAATACGAATTCCACCTCGTGATACCGGGATAGCTAAGAAAATGTCCCAATGTTTCTTTTATTATTTCTGCTGATATTGGTCTAGCACATTTATTCCATAGCTGTGAACATTTACACATTGTTGCAGTGTGTTTGCTTCTTAAAGTATAGCGCATAAATATAAAAGGGGCTTGCGTCAGATGTCGAACTACACATATTATAATCGTTATAATAATTTAGACTTAAGTCATTTTAAAAAGACTTAAGTCGGTTATTTTTGTATTAAGTCTTTACGTAATTAAAGGAATGTCTTAATAATACAAATCATTTCGAAAATGATTTAAATCTTAAGTCTCAAGTCTTTTGTCAAAACAGCGATTTAAGTCACCAAAATGACTTAAGTCAAAAAAACGACTTAAGCATTTAGCTGCCTGACAGCTCTGCCTGTTAACTGGGGGATTTCTTTATCTTTGTTTTCGTTTCGCTTTTCTAACACGGCATTTTCTTTATTAAGAGTTTTTTGATATATTAACTGGTAAAATGGTAGTAATTCTCTTTTTCGGTGTAAATTATATTCTTGGTAAATATTTAAATTTAAGTCGAGTTCATGAATATTAAAATTGTCATAGGGACCATATAGCAATGAAAATGGGGTAAAACCAGTGGCGGAGTGTACACTTTGGTTATAAATTAATAATGCAGTGATCATCATATCTTTAATGGAATCATTTTTATGTACTAAACGCAGGGTACTTAATCATTCTTTAAGGGTACTATGTAGACGTTCTAATGGTGATAATGAATTTGGGTTTTTTACCGTCGTACAATGTAAGTTAATTTTGAATAAGGAGCAAAATTCTTTAAACGTTTCATTGTTAAACTCATTTCCGGAATCGCAAGATATCTTAGAGGGAATATTATGATGCGAAAAATAATGCCTAAGTTTATTAATTATGGTGACAGAATTTTTTGAATCAATTGCATAGGCTTGTGCATATTTACTAAATAAATCAATAATTGTCAAAAATGTTTGTTTTTCAACTGAAAAAAGATCTATAAAAATATGGTCAAACGGTTTTTTTGCAACTAAAGGACCTAAAAATGGAGGATTATATGGGCGTCTTTCATAAGACAAATATCGCATTTATTAATGTACCTAATTAGTGATAATAGGTAAAATTTTGTCGGTCCAACAGACTGTCTTAAAATGCTCATATATGTTTCTTTTATTCCCGTGTGGGTTTTATCGTGATAATCTTTTAATTTTTCTTTAAATTCGAAATTTGATATTTTAGGTGGTGCGTAATTCGTTTTTACAATTTTAAGGGTATTATTAAAATGACATTGTATAATATTAGAGAAAGTTTTTACAATTTCGTTATCATAAAAATGTATGCCATAAGTAAGGTCAGGTCTAACGTATTCTTTTAAAAAATTCATTATTTGTGTTGCTTCTTCTCCTTTCCTTAAAGTTACATTATATTTATTTTTATTTAACTTATCTATTTTACATTGATCACCCGATTTAAAAATAATATAAGATTTAAAACAATGTATATTTTTACTGGAGATTGGTAAACCACAAATGGGATTTTCGTGTGATGTATGTATTGTTTCGTTGTCATCACTGACCTGGGACTTTTGTTTGTTTGTTTGTTGTATTCTTTCGTTCAGGGGCATGCTATCTAAAATATCGTCAGCATCCTCAGGGGATAATTCCTCGTCTGAGTCAATTTCTGGGAATATCGATAATAAGTCCAAGTCTTCATTGTTGTCTACTAATGTTTTAGATTGGTTACGTGTAAGGGCGTTGAGTTCTATACGACTTAATGCATCAGCTACTAAATTTTCTTTACCTTTTTTATGTTTAATCTCGAGATTATATTCTTCAAGCTTTAATTTCCATCTAATACGACGTTGGTTTGGTTCTTTAAGAGAGAATAACCATACTAACGGTTTATGATCTGTTTCTATTACAAATTTTTGTCCAAAAAGATAGGGTCTAAAATGTTTGCAAGAATCTACTATGGAAAGTAATTCTTTTTCGATCGTAGAGTAATTTCTCTCAGCTGTATTTAGTGTTCGTGAATAAAATGATATAGGATGTCCATCTTGAGATAATACCGAACCGATAGCTACGTTACTAGCATCGGTGGTTAAATGAAATGTTTTAGAGAAGTCCGGATATGCTAATACAGGGGCATTACATATAATTTGTTTACATAATTGAAATGCTTCTAAATATTCCGGTTTAGTTGTTACGATTTTTTCTCCTTTTTTAGACATTTTGTAAAGGGTTTTGTGATGTGTGCAAATTTTTTTATAAATTTTCGATAGTATCCTATAAGACCTAGGAAAGATTTAATTTCTTTTTGAGTTTTCGGCAAAGGAAAATCTACAATACTTTTAATTTTATTTTCGTTTGGTTTTATGCCGTCAGGCGTTATAACTAGTGTTGTGATCGATCGAGTGAAAAATCGCTCGAGTACTCGATTATTGATATAACCCACGTCGCTCGATTATTGAATAGACTACTCGAGTTATAAATTCAAGCGAAAATCGTCGCTCAAGCCAAAATCTACGAAGCATCTTTCATTTTCACTCGATACTCGATCTTCGGAAATCTTCGCTAGCCGCCGAAGGCAGGCCCGGAAATATGTTGCTTGCCGGCGTTCTAGTTTGACGCTCCGAAGGCTGACACAACTTACGTCTTTATTTGAAGGCACGTCAACGAAAAGGTGTGTTGTAAAAAGTACGTCAGTCCCTATTTCCAATGGTTTAAAAACTTAACGGACCTTCATCGCCACATGAGTTTTGTGTTTTGACTTTTGACTGTCGACCAGCGGCGTAGTTTAAGATCTGTGATTGTAAAAATAAAGAATACTGGGATCTAATTTTTTATGTTTTTTTTATTATTAAACTCAAGGAAACTTCTCAAAAATAACATAAATTATAGGAAATGTTAATAAAAAATATTATAACAAACAAAATAGTTAGCAAAACGTATCGACAAATTCTTTGGTAATCATTAAACATTCTTAAATCTAAACAGGTAGGTACTTTAGGAAATTTATAAACATGAATTTAAAAAAATAATCATATCTAAATTTTTAGGAGAAAGTCTATTTCTTCTTAAATTTGTAAGCTGTCCTGTTTTGGAAAAAAACTCTTTCCGAGGGAACTGAAGTGCTAGGGATACACAAATATTTAGTGGCGACTTCATATAATTGTGGCAACATATTTTTATATTTTGACCAAAATTCCAATGGGTTCTTTTTCCGTTCCAACAGTGGCATCTGCAAATATTGCTTAATAATAATGGTAGCTGTCGATGAAGGTGTTGAATACGTATTTAGTTCGGCAGACTTTTTGTCAAAATATGTCCAAATAGCGTTCGGTTCTTTGTCGGCAACTACTTCGGTTTCTGACTCGTTGCGAACGGCTTCTTCTTCATGCTGCAATTCTCTGTTTTGCCGAGATATGATTGAATGGATTTCGTCCGTTACCCACTTCTCAGTCATATTTGCGTTTTCCTGGTTTCCAAAAGCTAACTTTTTAAACCTAGGGTCCAAGAATGTTGCTTTTGCTGCTATTTTATTTGTTTCAAAGTTTCCAAAACGCTGCTGAACCAATTCTAATAATTTATTTTTCAATATTTCACCAACAGCTGTCAGGTTGATTATTTTTTAAAGTTGTCTGCAAACCTCTCATTAGTGGAATTACAAGACTCATTGTCGGATATTTTTCTCCAGATAAAATATTTGTCAAATTATTGACAGGTTTTAAGACATCCAAACAGTCTCTTAAAATATTCCACTCCTCGGGTCCCAAAAATTCAACACTGGTTGTTAGATTAGTGACTGCTATACTTACTTAAAGGATCTTTTAATTGTATTAGCCGGTCCAGCATAATATAGCAAGAATTCCAGCGCGTTGGAACATCCTGCTTTACTTTTAAAATTGGCAAGTTTAACTGTTCTTGTACTGCTTTGAGCTTATTTGTTGCTAATACACTATGCTTGAAGTGTCCAAGAAGGGCCCTACATTTTCTTAAAAGGGCACTTAAGGTCTCATCGCAACCCAACACTTCATTTACTGACAAATTTAGTGTATGTGCAACACACGGATGGTGGTATTTTTTTAAGTGTTCGTTTATTGCGTTTTTAATATTAGCACCGTTGTCTGACACAATTGTTATGATTTTATCTGTAATTCTCCATTCATCGAATATTTTTTCTAAACTTACTGCAATATTTTCCCCGGTATGAGAAACAGTCATTTCTTGTGTTGAAATAACTCGGGAACATAATTGGTTTTCGTTTATAAAATGTACAGTCACTGTAATATAACTCTTATTGCTGTCTGACGTCCACATGTCCGTTGTTGCCGCAATACTTTGAATTTGGTTTAAAATATTTTTTAATTGTTCCGCCGCCCCTGCATAGTGTTTAGGTAAAAGTTCTTGGGATAATTTTTTCCTGTTCGGCACCTTGTATAGCGGTTGAAGTGCTTGGGTATACTCGAGAAAGCCCTTATTTTCCACTAGCGATAAGGGCTGATAATCCTGCGTTATTAATTTTACCAATGTTTCATCTAATATTGCTAGTTGTTGCTGTGATAGGACGGTTCTGGTTCCAAAAAGTTTTAATTGTTTTGCAGGACTTTTAAAATATTCTTGAGCATCTAATTCTTTACTTTCTGAAGGTATCGCTGTCAAAGGAAAGGAGGTACTTGGGCCAGGTAGGTTAGGATCAGCAGCAACATTATCATTTTCTTTCGGAGGATCATCGTCAAGTTTCACAAGTGGATGTATACGAATTAGATGTTGTTTCAAATTGGTAGTACTGCCATAGGAGGAAAGTATTTTTTTGCATATATTACAAGTGGCAAACTTATTGTTATGATCATTCTTTTTAAAATAATTCCAAACAGCAGATCTTTTTTTTGAACCAGGTCTCATATTACGCCACTGGAACTCTTTAAAATAGTAACGCAATTATTCTCCGCCAAGGTCTATTTGCTTACTAAACTAAATTTTACTAAATCCCCTGATCATCCCATCACTTGGCTTTAAACGGCCGGGCGGTGGCGTATGTAATCGATGATATCGTCGCTCCCGTTGCCAACAGGCGTATCTGAATTTTTGTAATTTTTCAGTAGAGCCGTTTAAAGGTTTTAGGACATATTCATATTTAGACTGACCGTTAATTATCTAAAAATTGTTGGTATTTTATATGTTTTGGTCTTTATGTAGAAATTCTGAAACAGTTTTAATTAAAATATATATATAAAAAAAATAATTTACCGCCATTTTGTCCATTTTTTCCACTTACGCCTATTGGTGGTACATGAAAAATTTATTGTTTTAACTTAAGCCCTTTATTGTTTTACTATTAAATTTAAAAAAAAAATAACTTTTGGTATTAACAAATATTTATATTTGATAAAATACAAAAGACATATTCAGGGGATTCTCAAAAAAATATTTTAATATGTAAATTCAGAAAATATAAATTAATTTCTTATAATATTTTAAATTTAAACAATAAAAAACTAAAAGGTTTTCCTTGAAGAAGTTACATCATAAAACAATATTTTTAGCGAAAAACATTTAATGTAATAATAATTTAGTTTTAATGGGGCAAAGAACGGTAAAACTCTACGTGCTCGAACAAGTGCACTACTGGAGTGGTGCCAGTGCAAAGGGCTAATAAATCTTCGTATTTCCCAGGCATTATTGGAGGAGGAACATCATAGAGCTTCGAAATAACATTCGAGTTTAATACGGATTCCACTCGGCGTTTCAAGGTAATTGATCGGTGTGTTTTTTCCAAATGGCTTGTTTTAAAAAAAAGTTTTGCTGGCTGGTCTTTTCGAACTGCAAATTCCACCATCGTTGTCCAGTTGAGTTCCCGAGAAGAGTCATCATCTCGAATATTTAAAATACGCAAATTTCTGGAAAATTTCTTAAAATCTAAAAAATCTGAATATTTTAGATTACACACTTCATAAGGATGTTGCCTCCTTGCAAGTCGGAAAACAGGATTTAATTGGCTTGGCACCATTATTTCTCCAGCTTTTTTAATAGAACGGGAAATGACACTGT
Organism: Philopedon plagiatum; assembly: GCA_963971165.1. Taxonomy (NCBI): domain Eukaryota; kingdom Metazoa; phylum Arthropoda; class Insecta; order Coleoptera; family Curculionidae; genus Philopedon; species Philopedon plagiatum. The sequence continues at coordinate 30,658,702 of OZ020193.1, read as the reverse complement.
GAGCAGAGTCACCTTCGTTTTGCCCATGATTTGGTGTAAAAAAGCGAAGACAGATTTCTCTCAAGTTTTGGCTGTTTTGTAAAGTATACAGGAGAGTGGAAGCCACAACTGAATTTTTATTTTGTCCACTGCAACTGTCTGCAAATAGATAGGCTTTTTGTTTCCCTTGCTCATCATAGAATTTTAAAAATTTATAAAGTGCTGTGGAGATTTCGCATGAACCTCGCTTCCCCTGACCCTCGTGCCAAGTAAAGCAGAAGCAGTCTTTCGAGGCAATGTTATACATGGTTAAATTAAAAACGCCCAATCTTTGTTTATAAAAAATAGCATTATCATTTGAAATTGGGACGTGTTGCAGGTCGAAAGAAGCGCATAAAATTACTGGGTTCTCAAGGGCTTGTTTTTTAAGTTGGTTTTTTATTTCTCTAACAGCCTCTTTTTCTTTAACATGCAAATAGTACTTTTCACGTATTTCTAACTTTTGTTGTTCAGATCCTTTTAAAAAAGTATTGCACAAGCTGCATTGGTCTTTTTTGGGCCGATGAAAGGATAAATTCATACCTATAAAAACTTTACTGTACAATGTATAGCAACCAGCCTCCTTATGATTTTGCAAGCACTCTTCCTTAAACATTTCATACATTTTTGGCAGGGACAAATCGCTGTGAAGGTATTCTCTACTTGAACTTTTCCGACAGTAATGTGATTCAGCTTTAGGGAAACGCCTGATGTGATTTTCTATTAGCTGTCTGAGTGTCTCGTCTCGTAATTTTAATGATTCCTTTCGTCCTCCTCGAAAGTCTTTAGCAAGAATACCTGTTGGAGTAACTTTATCTACCGAAGTTCTCATTGATTTTTCGCTTACGCCTAATGTATTTAAAAAGAATACCTTGCATACTTTTTCTTTTTTGCCATTTAAAAGAAGATAGTACATTTTTGTCTTTGACCTTCTAGATTTATCTTTCGTTGTTTTTCGCTTCTTATCCATTTCTATTACGAATCTACAAATGAACTCTCTTTTTAACTGAATATCGCCTATCCCTTGAAATTCGGTAAAAATTTTTCTTCGATGCTCTTCCGTAAACAGGAAACAGCTATTTCCGGACTTTTTGCAAAAGTTAGAATTACAGCTTGGTTTTAGTTCTTTAGCAGGAACACTTTTTTTTGTTGAATATGATTCATACTCTAAACCTAGATTTCGTTTAGCGGCGGCCTCCTTTTTTTTATTTATTCTTTGCATTTTGTTTTTACTGCCTATTTTTTCTTCTCCCTCGACAATAAAATCTTCAGGTTTTTTTTGCTGATTCTCAAGAGGCAAAGGACTTGGACACATCCTCTCTGAAAAAGACTTCTTATGCATTTCACATGATAAATTTTTCTTATTTTCAAAATGCTCCCAGCAAACCAATATATAACACTTAACACAGGAACTGAACACCTCTTTCTTGCAAAAAGGAACCTCACACTTTTGGACGTAGTCGGGATCCTCATGATCTGATATTTCTACATGACTAAAAGGATCTTCTTCCGACTCGCTTACTTCATCGTAAGTCATCAATAAATGATCACTCTTTTGCAGATTTTTGGACGTGTCCTTCTTTCGTAACTCCGAAAGTGGTATTTCGAAATCACTGTCAGATAGGTCGTTATTATTTTCAGCCAATAATCTTTTTTTCTGTAGTTGTGCTAGTGGTATATCAAACTCACTATCCGACCCACTACTATCATATTCTGTTATGACAACTTCTCCATAATATCTTTCTTTGTTATATAACATCATTACAGACGTGCCTAATTTAATTATTTCACCTGGTTTTACTGGTTGCAGTTCGTTGGTTGAAACACAGTTTTTAGTACCATCTTCCCATTTCACAATAACGTCCATTTTTACTGCAAGTAAACAACTAAATAAGTAAATTATTATTATATCATTTGAAAGTGAAACCTACCAGTTATTTTCAGCTGCAATTGCTTTCAAAACTTACTTAATATATAGTTAAATTATTACGGCAGCGCGAAGAAAAGCAGTAACGTGAACTAGCCAAACAATAGTTTCAAACTAAAACAGACGGTTGTTCGCCCTACATGCGCCAGCGTAACGCCACGTGACTAAAATTGAAACATTTGATTTGTTCAAAAAATTACGGCGTGGGAGCCAGTGAAGTTACGCCCATCGGTAACAAGAGTTTGAAAAAATATTTTACCACCAAGAGGCTTATCTTAACATAAGCCCATCGGTAACAAGAGTTTGAAAAAATATGTTACCACCGAGGGGCTTATCTTAACTTAAGCCCAATAGTCGCATTTTAATATAAACAAAATTAAGTTACGCCAAAACAAAAATATCGCGTTGCACGGAGACTATTGTTAATATAGTTACGCCCATTGGTAACGAAGTAGAGATCACTAATACAAAAAAGTTTATGGGCTTAACTCAATTTGGCAAATTTTGTTAGTTACGCCCATTGGTAACGGGGACGACGATATGCGAAGAAACTCGAGCGACAAATCATTCGAATTATATTGCGAGTGACGCAGGCTGCAAGCGATCTACCTGAATTCATTCATTACTTGAACCAAAAATCCGAGTGATAAATCGCTCGAGCCATCGCTCGATTATTGAAATCGCTCGAGTACCGAGTACTCGATTATTAAAATCATCGGTTTTTCCCAACACTAGTTATAACATGTCCCAAGAATGGGACTTCCTTTAGTAAAAATTCTGATTTGTCTAATTGTATTTTTAAATTATTCTGTTTTAATTTATTAAATATTAATTTTATATGCAAAATGTGTTCGTCTAATGATTTAGAATATATTACTACGTCATCCATGTATACAAAGCAAAATTTATGAAGATATTCTCTAAGCACATGATCCATCATACGATGAAAAGTAGCCGGGGCATTTTTTAAACCAAAAGGCATACGGACGTATTCCCAATGTCCGTTTTCTACCGTGAAAGCTGTTTTTTCAATAGACCTTTCATCCATGGGAATTTGATGAAAACCTTGCGCTAAGTCGAGAGTAGAAAAATATTGACTTTTTCCGAGATTTTCGAGAATTTCCTCGGTACGGGGAAGGGGATATTTATCTTCTATCGTTTTTTCATTTAATTTTCTAAACTCAATTACCGTGCTCCATTTCTTTTGCCCAGAGGCATCTAATTTTTTCGGGACGATCCATACAGGACTGGAATAAGGGAAAATTGAAGGCCTAATAATTTTGTTTTCTAAAGGCTTGATAACTTAATTTTGTATTTCTTTTTTAAAATGCTGAGGATATCTCAAATTTTTTAAATATATAGGGTCGTCGTCTTTTGTTCTTATTGTATGTGAGGTGACATTACTAGCCGTTAATGGTTCGTCAGGGTTATGAAAAACCTTATAATGTTCTTTGCATAGTTTTATTATTTTATTTTTTTCTTCAGTGTTCATATGTTCCGTTCTTATGACTGTATCTATTTTTAAACGCGGAGTACCAAATTCATGGGTTTGTTCGGCTTCTAAATAATCGCTGAAAGGTGTTACTTCAAGGGGGGTATTAATATTAATATTGTCTAATTGATAAGGTAATTGTATTTCATAGTTTTTTGCAATACAAATAAACTGCTGGCCAATTCAAGCGGGACAAACTAAATTTTTGATAAAATTTAGAGTGGAATATTTTCGAAACGAAAAAAGATTTTGATTTAACTTTTTCAGTATGTAATTGAATAGTTCTTCTAGTTTTTATACTTCAAGGCACTATTGCTAGCAGTCGCTGCAACTCTATTTTACAGGGTGTTAAGTGAAACCCTGACTTTTTTGGAAAAGTTTTCCAGTTCCGAGAATCTAGGAAGAATTTTTTTTGAATTTTCTTTTCATACTAAAATGATCCATGGTCAAATACAAAAAAACAATTTCTCCGGATTTTCTCTATTTTCATTTGTTTTCCGTATACAGGGGTTAGTCGAAATTATCGACTTCTTCTTACAAAGGAACCCCTAATTTGGCCGTTTATTCACAAAAAGCGAAAGACCAAGTAAATTTGTAGTTTGAAGTAGTCCAGCTAACAAAATTAATACAAATTTTTGTACAGGGTGTAGCAAGTTTGGATCACGGGCTAGTAAATTATTATTTTTTAATTTCTACTACTTTTTCCTAAGTTAACTATTAATTATCACGTGCTACGTTAAAGGGTTAAAATTTGTTAGGTCCGATAACAGTACTGGATAGAAAGATCCTTTTTGCCCAAACGGGTTTTTCATTTTTTGTCTAGTCCCATTTTTAGTGATTAAACGGCTCGCATTTTGAACCTAACTTTTTGCAATTGCATCCATGAACGATTGAAGTGAGAGTGCTTTTTTGGTGGTACATAATGAATGTTTTATCCAACCAAAAAACATGTAGTGGCCAAACAGCTAATGGTGCTTATTCGAAGAATTTTTTAGCATTATACAGGGTTGCAAAAAATATACCACCTATACTTTATATGGAAGTCATGTGATTTTCAAATTAATTGAATATAGTCCCAATTTTCTTGGAACTTTTTGCCGAAACTGTTTTTGAATTTTTTTGTCTGGTCCCATTTTTAGTGATACAAATGGCTTGCGTTTAAAACTTAACTTTTTGCGATTGCATTCATGAACTATTGAAGTGGACATCGTTTATTGGTTTAACCAACCAATAAAAAAGTGTCGTGGCCATAGAGCTAAAGATGCTTATTCGCTGCTTTTGTCCGCGTTTGCCCAAAACATATCACCTACATTTTATATGAAAATCATGTGATTTTAGAGTCCTTTAGGTATTCATAAAGTTCCTTTTTGCTATATTAATAATTATTAAAGAAAATGTCCTACTTATTATTAATAAAATCTAGTAGCGATACAGATAAAAAGAATAATATTCATTCGGAACTTTTTCACATTATACAGGATTGTGCAGAAGTTACTACTTATAATAGAAGCCACGTGTTTCTCGATATCTTTGGATTTTCGTAAACTTCGATTATTCATTATAAAAGAAAAATATTTTACCACTGCTCTAAAAAGTCAGTACATGGCATTGAGAAATTTTAATTAATAAGAAGTGTCTTAAATTAATAGTCACGGAGTACATTTTTCTCGTCAAAAATTGGAGATGGATAGTGAATTCAACTGAACAAGTTATAAAATTCTGTATAGCGTAGTTTTTAGAAGGTATAGAAATTTCAGAAGATTTAATTACTTTTGAAAGTACTCGAAAAGATACGTAATTTTCAAATTTAGTGGTTATTTTTCCCGGCATTACTTTAGGAGATCCAAAATGTAAATTTTGGTTGTTACTTTTATAGGTAAACAGAAAACGTTTTAAATTATAGAACATTTTTTTTACTTGAAGGTATTATAAAAACTTGCAACTAACGAAAACAAAACAAATCTTAATACCTAGTAGGACCTCCCCTTACATTTATTATCTCTTGGCATCTTCGAGGCATGCTTATTACCAAATTATTGACAAATTCTTGCTGAATATTTTCCCACTCCTGAACAATGGCGTCTGCAAGTTGTTCTAGAGTCTGAGGAGGATCTTCCCTAGAACTTACCAATAATTTCAATTTAGACCAGACGTGTTCGATAATATTCATGTCTGGTGATTTTGCAGGCCAGACCATCCTGGTAATATTATTAGCTTCCAAAAACTCTTGCACAATGCGTGCTCTATGAGGTCTGGCGTTATCGTCAATTAGCACAAAATCGTTCCCAAAATTGTTTGCAAATGGTAGAACGATATTGCTTAAAATTTCGTCCCTATATACCTGACCGTTAATGGGCTCCAATGTTAAAAAAAGTTCCGTTTTGCCATTAAACATTACACCACCCCAAACAGTAACGCCTCCACCACCAAAAGGTTCCTGAGGAGCCATATTCTCCTCCATATACCGTTCGCCACGTTCACGCCAAACTAATATTCTGCCGTCCGAGTGAATTAAATTAAATCTTGACTCGTCTACAAACATGCAGTTTTCCCAGTTATCTAATGGCCAATTGCGATGTTCATATGCCCACTGGAGACGTCTTCGCCTATGCTGTGGTAGAAGTCGCACACATTTAGCACGTCGCCGAGCTCTAAAATTAAAATTTTGGCTTAAAAATCTGTAGTATAGGTGTAGGGAATGAACCAATAAATAAGCCAACAGTAGCTTTTATTATACTAAAATGCAAAATTAGGTCAATTTTCATAACGTTAGTTCTAGGGAAGAGCTAAGGAGCATTACGCTGCAAGCACAAATAATGTGTTTAGGGTCGCCTATCAAAACTTTAATTTATGAACAACTTAGTTCAAGTTTACATTTATAATATCGGTGCGCAAAATCCAAGATTCACGCCTCAGCTGACGTCGATATTATAATAGCCGACTTACTAAAATGAAACACTAAAAATATTGGTACAAAAAATAAGATCTCATTTGAAGTAACTCACCTTAAGTTATTATTGTTTAAAGTTCTTCTAATGGTCCTATTGCTCACACGAATGTGTGTTCTTGCTCTGAACTCCTGGTTAATTTTCTCTGATGAAATTTTTCGCCTTCGACGAGCCTCTCTAACCAACCATCTTTCATCTGCAATGCCGACTTTCTTTTGGCGACCTCCCCCATAACGATAGTTTGCACTTCCCGTTTCGTGGAAGCGTTGACGCAGTCGAGATATTGTACTTCGCCCAACCCCGTACATATCCGCAATAATACTAATTTTTACCCCATCTTGTAGTAAACGCAAACAATTAGCTTGTTCTTTTGCACTTAATCGAGCCATTATAAAGGATAATAACGCACCAATTCAAAGAAGAATACTTTGTTGCCTTGGTAACTGTCAATAGCAAAGAAAATGTTTTATTTTTTGGCCTACTAGATCTTTTGACTAAGAAATAGAAACGCCGCTAAATTAACAGAAATCCACCTGCAAAGTATAGGTGGTATATTTTTTGCAACCCTGTATAATGCTAAAAAATTCTTCGAATAAGCATCATTAGCTGTTTGGCCACTACATGTTTTTTGGTTGGATAAAACATTCATTATGTACCACCAAAAAAGCACTCTCACTTCAATCGTTCATGGATGCAATTGCAAAAAGTTAGGTTCAAAATGCGAGCCGTTTAATCACTAAAAATGGGACTAGACAAAAAATGAAAAACCCGTTTGGGCAAAAAGGATCTTTCTATCCAGTACTGTTATCGGACCTAACAAATTTTAACCCTTTAACGTAGCACGTGATAATTAATAGTTAACTTAGGAAAAAGTAGTAGAAATTAAAAAATAATAATTTACTAGCCCGTGATCCAAACTTGCTACACCCTGTACAAAAATTTGTATTAATTTTGTTAGCTGGACTACTTCAAACTACAAATTTACTTGGTCTTTCGCTTTTTGTGAATAAACGGCCAAATTAGGGGTTCCTTTGTAAGAAGAAGTCGATAATTTCGACTAACCCCTGTATACGGAAAACAAATGAAAATAGAGAAAATCCGGAGAAATTGTTTTTTTGTATTTGACCATGGATCATTTTAGTATGAAAAGAAAATTCAAAAAAAATTCTTCCTAGATTCTCGGAACTGGAAAACTTTTCCAAAAAAGTCAGGGTTTCACTTAACACCCTGTAAAATAGAGTTGCAGCGACTGCTAGCAATAGTGCCTTGAAGTATAAAAACTAGAAGAACTATTCAATTACATACTGAAAAAGTTAAATCAAAATCTTTTTTCGTTTCGAAAATATTCCACTCTAAATTTTATCAAAAATTTAGTTTGTCCCGCTTGAATTGGCCAGCAGTTTAGTTTCAGGTATGGCTTCGCCATCAATATAAAGGTTAGGAACTAAAACTTCACCTTCTTTTATGTTTACTTTAATAGTTAAATTATTTAAATCTTTCTGATAATTTATGCGATAGTTATTAGTCTTTAGACATTTATTTTGCAAATCAATTGTACAACCTAATACAGATAAATCTTTAAAGCCAATTAAACAATCGTACTTATTGTGCTAGGGCTGTATTAGAAATTCTATTAATGAACTGTTATTAAATTCAGCAAATATTGGTTATTTTAGTGCATAATATCCTCGAAAAGTTTTATTACACGTAGTGATTTCGAAATTATAGGGATATATTAGTTCTGAAAAATCCTTAAATGCAATATCGGGATTAATTACACTAGCAGATGCGCCAGTATCTATAAGAATTTTCATGTTATATTGTTTACTAAAAATAAAAGGTAAACGGGGCATTTCATTTAAATTGTTTAAATGTAGGTTAAATTTTCGTGGGAGGCTATTTCTGGAAAATTTTCGTCCGGAGGATTTTCCTCTGAATGTTCTACATTATAAATTTCTTCAATTACTTTATCAGGTCTGTTATTTCCGAAGTTTTGAAAATGATTATTATTAGAATAATTTTGATTTTTTGGTGTGAATGTATTACGCGTCGAAATAGTCATAGGGGTCGGCCTAGGAACGTTTGCGTTATTATAGCGAGGCTTAAAAACATTTGTTGGTGTACCAAATACTTGTCTATTAGTCGGGAAAGTTCTTTGTACAGGCCTAGGAGTGGGCATTTGCATGGGACCACGGGGAAATTGAGAACTTTCTTGTCTTTGCTTATACGTGTTCTGTACGTTTGAAGGATGAGAAAAATGTCGTTTACTAAAGACAAAATTATTTTGTGGCTTATTAAAATTTCCTTTTTTATGTGAATTATTTCTCATAAAATTTAAATAACTATTTTGTTGTTGTAAATTATCAAATATTCTACGTTGGTTTATGCAATCATCTAAACTAGAAGGATTTAAATGCAAAATATAACTATAATGAGGTTCCTTTAAGCCAGCGATAAAAGTACAGCGAGCCTGTTCATCAAACATTTTATTTTTTATTTCTACTGATTTTTCATCAGGAGTATTTAATTGGACATTTTCTTTCAACCTTTGTAATCTTAATTTAATTTCATTAGCGTATGATTCATAATTTTGATTATGTAATTGGTAACACGTTGTAAGAGAAGTTAATAAGAGCTGTTCACTTCGCGGATCTTTATATTTAATTAAAAGTAAATTTTTTAAATCGTTCCAACTGGAAGGGTTATTTAGAATTACTAAATCTCTAGCTTCTCCTTTAATTTGTGATATTACATATTGGAAAAAATATTCATTTAAAACTGCATCCGTAAACGTAAAATTACTAATAAATTTTTCTGCATTTTTAATAAAATAACATAAATCTTTAGAGCCGCCTGAATATTCAGGGACCATATTTTATGCAAAATTAAATCTAACTTGAATATCAGTATATGAAAGAGTTGGAGTCGTCATTTCGCTTGTTTTATTTATTATATTTTCTAAATTAATTTCGTCGTCAGAGCTACTTAAATCAGAATCTTTTATGGGCGACCTATCTCTATCAACTAACATCATCATCATCAACGTCATCATCGTCATCATCATCATCATCATCATCGTCATCATCGTCATCATCATCATCATCATCATCATCATCATCATCATTTCCAGCCGTTTCAACAATTTCCAATTATGGTGTAGCCTCCATTACATATTCATTTCTCATTTTGGCCCATTGTTGTCTGTTGTTGGCTATGCGGGCCAGGTTAGTCCTGATAATTTCTTTATGTCATGGTCCCATCTCAAATTTGGGCGTCTTCTTGGTCATTTTCACGTCTCTCGGGTACCATGGTGTGATTCTCGTGGTCCATCTATTGTCAGTTCTTCTCGCCAAGTGTCCTGCCTATTGCCATTTTAGGGACTTGATCCTGTGGATGATGTTAATCACCTGGGTTTTCTGTCTTATCCACTCTATTCTCTTGCGGTCCCTCATAGTTATTCCTACCATGCGTCGTTCCATAGCCCTTTGTGCTACCTGGAGTTTTCTTATTATGTCTGTTTTTAGTATCCAGGTTTCACATTCGTATGCCATGACTGGTAGTATACATTGATCAAACGTTCGCGTCTTTAGGTGGAGTGGCATTCTAGATTTGAACAAGATTGTGTTTCTACCGAATGCTCTCCATGCAAGTTTTATGTCTCTGTTGATTTCTGGTAATAGAGATCCCGAGATATGTATTAGTTGGCCCAGGTATATGTATTCTTCTACTACTTCCAGTGTAGTGTTGTTTACTTGTATGTCTTGTTTGTCTACGAGTTCGTTGTACATTATCTTGGTTTTTGCTAGGTTCATCTTCAGGCCTACTTTATTGCATGCTGTATTTAGTTCGTTAGTTTGCTGTTGAAGTTCATCAGGGTTCTTGGCGATTATTACAATGTCATCAGCGAATCTTAGTTGGTTGAGGGGTGGTCCGGCTATGCATAGACCTTTGTTGTCCCAGTCTAACTTACGAAAGATTTCTTCAAGGGTTGCTGTGAAGAGCTTTGGAGATATTGCGTCTCCTTGACGTACTTCTTTATTGGTGGGGGATGCCAAAGATCCTTCGTATATCATGACTCTGGCTTTAACTTCTTTGTATATGTTTGCCAGGGTCTCTATATACGGTTTGTCGACACCTTGACTAGTTAGGGCTTCTATTATAGCTTTGGGATATATTGAGTCGAACGCCTTCTCAAAGTCTATGAAGGCTAGTGCCAGTAGTATTTCATATTCCTTTGTTCGACTGATAACTTCCCTTAGTGTGTAGATGTGGTCGATTATGCTGAAGACACTTCTAAAGCCAGCCTTTTCCCATGGTTGTGCAGCATCTAGTGTGTTCCTGGTATTTATGATCTTTGTGAATACCTTGTAGATTATATTGGTAGTGGACTGATTGGTCGATAGTTTCTAATGTCTTCTTTACTACCTTTCTTGTGGATTAGAATTATATTGGCGCTATTCCAACTTTGTGGTATATGTCTTGATCTTAGGCAGTTAGTGTCAGATTTTAGCTAGCTTATGCTATTAAGCGCCTTTTCTACTTCTTCCACGAGAACTTTTGGGGTGTCGTCATTTATTCGTGGTGTCGTTTCGTGTTCCCGTATCGTCTCCGGGGCCTTATGTAGTTCACTATAGAATTTGGTAACTAGGTTTATTTTTCTTCTCTGTTTGTGACTCTGCCGATGATCAGGGATTTCTTAGCGGTCTTGTAGCTTTTTGTGTTTTCGATTGCAGCTTCTACGAGTTTTTCGTTGTAATTTCTGATGTCTTCTGCAACCTTCTTTCTTATTGTCTTGCACAGCTCGGTGTATTCTATTCTTTGCATGGTGTTCGTGGCTTTCATTTCTCTTCGTTTTTTAGCAGTGTCCTAATTTCGTCGGATAACTTCTTGTGATGATTATGTTCGCTTGGACCACCTATTTCTTTGGCACAGCTTAGGATAGTTTCCATGAGCTGTGTGCTTTCTTCCTGGTCTTGCAGACTGTTGTTGAGTAGCGTCTGGTCTTGCTCGAAGTTTTCTATGAGTTTATTTGCGTCTATTCCGATTGTTATTGACTTTCTGGCCAGTTTTAGTCTTTCGAGTTTCGTATTAAGGATAACTCTTGCTCTGATTAGTCTGTGGTCGTTACCGATCCGGAATTTGTTACGGACGCTTTTACCGTGTTCATCTTGTTGGTTAGGATGAAGTCTATTTCGTTCTTAATAGTTCCATTTGGGCCTTGCCATGTTCATTTTCTATTTGGGTTTTTCTTGAGGAACGTGTTTGCTATGTACATATTCTGATAATGTGCGTATTGTACAAGTCTTTCTCCTCGTTCGTTCCTTTCACCAAATCCAAAGTTTCCTATTTGTTGTTCTTGATCCTTTGGTTTTCCTATTTTTGCATTGAAGTCTCCTATCAGGTACTTGAATTGGCTTTTGTTACTGTTTAGTGCTTGAGTAAATTCAGTGTAGAATTCTGCCACTACTTCGTCTGAGTAGCCGTCCGTTGGGGCGTATGCTTTGACAATCTGTATCTGTATCTGTATTTTTTTAAATAGCCCTAGGGTTAAGCTGGCTACCCTGTCAGAGATACTTGTAACATTGCATTCCTGTATTCTGTCTTTCCAAGTTTCATTGATTAGAAATCCCACGCCGCTTGTTTTGACAGTTTGTGTTGCTCGGTGGTAGAAGATATTGCCCGATTCAAGTCATATTACCTGTTTCTCTTTGCGCCTTACCTCGCTGATGCCTATGATGTCCCACTTAATATTTTCTGCCTCTTTTTCCAGCTCCACGATTATGATCTGGTTCGAGAGTGTATGGCAGTTGTAAGTTGCTATAAATAGCGATGTTGTTTTAGGTGGGTAGTGATTTAGACTCTGCAGATACTTAGCACCCTCTTCCCGCCTGGCAGATTCCCGGGGACTACCCGCCCTGGGGCCATTTGGGCCTACGGAGAATGAGAGCCGCGGCCAAGGTTTCCTGTTCATCCTTAGGGTTCTAAGGCATACCTTACCACGCTGCTTTAATGCGGGTTGGTAAGGGGCAGGGGTTGTCGTCTGCTGGTTTTTACCATTTACAATCGAACCATGTCCCCCCGAATTTTTACGGACTTTTTTATTAATGAAAAAAGCCCGGGCCTAGAGTGGGGATCGAACTTGCGCCTTGATGGGTGAAAATGTTTTTCAAGTTTACAAATCTGGCGCCTTAACCCACTACGCCATCCGCCCTATATATATATATATATATATATATATATATATATATATATATATATATATATATATATATATATATATATATATATATATATACTCGTATATATATATATATATATATATATATATATATATATATATATATATATATATATATATATATATATATATATATATATATATATATATATATATATATATATATACTCGTATATATCGCCCCCTTAGTGCAACAACTAGATAACTTGAAATTCATAGTTTTGAGAAAATCGATTTTAAAGTTTCAAAATATCAAAAAAATACAACCGTTAGGTAGTCAAAAATATTTAATATCTATACAGATATGTTGCATATCAAATTATAAATTGTCTATTTTGGAGACAATCAGGTTTTATATATTTGCAGAATTTGATCAAAAACTTGAGATATCTAGTTGTTGCTGAAAATCTAGTCAAAAAAAAGTAAAGTTATCTATTCATAACAACTAGCAATTAAACGAAAATCACTTAATAAATACTACTTTATTTGGAATAAAAAATGAACAGGAATGGTTCAAATAAAACCCAAAATAGTCCAACACTTAACACGACTTAAATATCAATATCAGTGACATCACTTTCGGAAGCTTCCGTGTTTTGAGGCCTTTTACGGTGGTCTCCGTGGAATGGGATACTCTGATAAAATGCTTTATATTCGCTAGGGAGTGCCGAAGGATTCATTTTGAAAAGAGACATTAGGTCGTCGTATTTTTCTTTTATAAGAGGTAGTTGACTATGATACAAAGGATACAATTTTAAATGTATTCAAATAGATTTTGACATACCTCGAACATTTTTGGATTGCCTACGCAAAATTTCCAAAATCTTCTTACCCCTTGACGTCATTTTTGCATTAACACCGTTAAAAAACACTGTAAAACCAATTTAGCAGCACAGAAATCCACCTGTTGTTTCAAGCACACAACTAGATATCTCATAGAGACCAAGAAAGTGCCGGCGAGTAACTCAATAATGCCAGTGCCACAACTAGATATCTCAAGATGTCTAGTTATAAAATGTGCATTTTCGAAGTTATCTATTTCTGGTCACTCTTTAAACAAGTTTGGTTGCTCGTACAAGATATCTAGATGTTGCATTGAAAAGAGCATGAAAAATAGGTCAGCTTTAACTGGATAACTCAAAACGCATAAATTTCGAGTTATCTAGTTGTTGCACTAAGGGGGCGATATATTTGTTGTACAAATAACGGCCGTGTAATAAATTAAATGAAATAAAGATTACGGGGATTCGGCCAGAAAGTCTTTATTGTATTTTTCTTATAATGTGTCTAGCTTTCGAAATGTTTCATTTCTTCCTCAGGGCACTAAAAAATTTAATTACTTTATAATTTATTACTTAAAATTATAGGAAATTAGTAAAACTTACATTATATCTAAATATAAAGACATCTAATTTTCGAAATTTTAGGAAAAAAAAATTGTTCAAAATATTCTAATTGGAATTTTGACAATATTTTTGAAGTTGACAGTAAATAAAAAATTTGAAAAAAAAAATATATGTTAAGTTGATGCCAGAGGTAGAAATCAGACATTTGACAAAAAAATATGGGAAGGTATTTATGATTTTCTAACATCTGTCAAAAATGTGATGTTATTCATGAACTTAAAAATTTTAATTTTCTAAAATTATTTATGGTAAATTTTGGTTTATATTATTTATATTATTGTCTATATGTAAAATAAAGGAATATATGGAACTTAAATTTTGTAAGTCAGTTTTTTTATTCATAGGACAACTTTCTTTATTAATTTCAACCATTTCTAGAAAAAGTCTTTTATTTAGATTGTTTTCAATGTGTAAAATTCTTGTGTCGTTAAAGTTACAGGTATGTCCAGTGTCAATTATATGTTCGGAGAGTGCAGTTGATTTTTTGTTTAATCTTGAGTCACTTTTATGTAAACTAATTCTTTTAGAGATTTTTTGTGAAGTCTGTCCTATATATTTTTTGTTACAGTTAGAGCAAGGAATACTATAAACGCAGTTAGATTTATTAAAAATAGAATCTTTATCCTTTAAATTGCTGTAAAGTTGATTAATGGATTTTATATTACGTTGTGAAATTTTAATATTTTCATTTTTAAATACTTGAATTATTTTAGGACTTAAATTTCTTATATATGGGATAGAACCATAAAATTGTGAATTGTTTGTAATAATATTATTATGTTGTGGAGTGTTAATGTTGTCATTTCTAGTATTATATAATATACGTCTGATAAGTTGTATTGGATATGAGTTTTCTAAAAGAATATTTTCCAAAATTTTTAAAGTTTTTTTGTTTAAGTGTAGGGTGAACAAGTTTTTCTATTCTGCTTTTTAAAGCTAAAATTAAATTAATTTTCATTTTGTTACTGTGATAAGACATGTAGTTTAAATATCTACCGGAACTAGTTGGTTTAATGTACCAATCTGCAATAAGAGAATTGTTATTTAATTTTATTATATTAGTGTCAAGGAAAGCAAGTTGGTTGTTATTTTCAATTTCTAAAGTAAATTGTAAAAATGGGTTATAGTTATTAAAGGCTGAAAGAATTTCATTACATTTATTATAAGGAATACAACAAAAAATATCATCAACATATTTTTTTATAAAAGGAATTTCAAAAGAAAGTAATGGAATACAAGAGTCAAGTAAATCATCCATGACATGTTGTGCAATTATTGGTGATATTGTAGATCCCATAGGCGTCCCTAGAGTTTGTTTGAAAAATTTTTGATTAAAAGAAAAAATGTTACTGTTAAAAATAAATTCTATTATATTTAAAAATATTTGTTGTGAAATAGTACATTTGTTTTGAATCCTTTCCCATCTTTTAGTAATGCTACTTTTCACTAAATCTAAAGGTATTTTACTGAACAATGAAATTACATCTAAGCTTATAAGTAAGTGATTTTCAGGAATGATTTTTTCGTTAATAAAGTTGGAGAACTCAAATGAGTCTTTTGTGTAGTATATGTTATCAGTGTTGTATGATTCTGTTAAAATATTACAAATAAAGTTAGTAATTTTACTATTTGGGGAATTTATTGAAGAAACAATAGGTCTTAAAGCTAAATTGGGCTTATGAATTTTAGGTAGACCATAAAATTTAGGACAGACGCTATTATAACTTTTTAATTTTTTACTTTCTTCTTCAGAAATCATTTTTAAATTTTTTAGTTTATTTATTAGATCATTAGAATTCTTTTCGATTGTTGTAGTACTGTCATTATTAAGTTTTTTATAAGATTCTTCATCATTTATAATATTTTCAGTAAGATTAATATAATCTGTTTTATTCATTATCACAGTAACATTTCCTTTATCGGAAAAAATTGAAAATATTCTAAATTCCAATTAGAATATTTTCAACAATTTTTTTCCTAAAATTTCGAAAATTAGATGTCTTTATATTTAAATATAATGTAAGTTTTACTAATTTCCTATAATTTTAAGTAATAAATTATAAATTAATTAAATTTTTTAGTGCCCTGAGGAAGAAATGAAACATTTCGAAAGGTAGGCACATTATAAGAAAAATACAATAAAGACTTTCTGGCCGAATCCTCGTAATCTTTATTTCATTTATATATATATATATATATATATATATATATATATATATATATATATATATATATATATATATATATATATATATATATATATATATATATATACAGGGTGTCCGGTAACTTATGGGCCATAGAGCAACTGTAGATAGTAGATATAAAAATATGTCTTTTGAGCCAAATTTGCCCAAGTAAAATGTTAGAGGTTAAAGAGATACAGGGTGTTGAAAGTGAAAATTAATTTTCGAAAAATGATGATAATTTTGAAACGGTTTAAGATGTCGAATTCAAAATCGGTATAACTAGGTTTTCGAGAGTGAGAAATTCGAATTTGGTGTTAATTTCAAGATACTCCCTAGAGGGCGCTTGCTACGTGCTTCATGTTGAACTAATTCATCCATATTTTTTTAACCGTGCAGTTACTAGTATTTATACTGTAAACTATAAAAGAACCTACCTTTTTACGTAAAAAAGGTACTCTTGGTCGATCCCGATATCTCAAGCCGTTACCCAGATTCTAGCGTCTGAATGTTCCATTGCACATTCTGTTGATTGCTGAGAAATATTTAATTCACAAAGTGTGCCTTGCATTTTGACAAAATTTGTTGCGGTGAAAACTGTCATTATTTTCTACTTTTTCCCGTCAAAGGTACGTAAATAAAAAGTGTTTGCAATATCCAAGTACTGAAATCTTTTCAAATAAAAATGCCCAGGCTTAATAAGTTTTCAAGAATTACGTGATATGGTCTGCGTTTATGCACAAGCGAATTATAATAGTCGTGCTGCACTTAGAAGGTATGTAGAACCCTACCCAACCAGAATCATTCCAGACCTAAAAATATTTCAAAGAATATTCAATCAGTTAGGTGAAATAGGTTCGTTTTATGTCAAAAATCCTGGTGGACGACCGAAAACTATAACGGTCGAACAAGAAGAAGAGATCTTGGTTCGTATCGCGGAAAATCCTGAATTAAGCACTAGGCGTTTGGAAGCTTCTACAGGAATAGGTAAATCGACCGTCTCAGAAGTCATCAATGAAGAAAATTTATTTCCTTACCATTTCACGCCCGTTCAAAATTTACTGCCAGGAGATTTGCCAGTCAGATCAGAATTCTGTCAAAATCTACTAAATAAGAATAACGAAGATCCCATGTTCCTGAGAAAA
This sequence comes from Philopedon plagiatum, assembly GCA_963971165.1. NCBI lineage: Eukaryota > Metazoa > Arthropoda > Insecta > Coleoptera > Curculionidae > Philopedon > Philopedon plagiatum. Next base: position 30,641,342 of record OZ020193.1, on the reverse strand, counting down.
ATATTATTTACTGACGAGGCAACTTTTAAAAGACGCGGAATTTTTAACTGGAAAAATAATCATCACTATGCTTTGGAAAATCCACGACTACCCAAAGAAAGACATTTTCAACACGAGTTTTCGATAAATATTTGGTGCGGCATTATCGACAATTTCTTGATCGACCCATATCAGCTTCCGCAGAGGCTTAATGGAGAACAATATGTGCAGTTTTTAGAAAACGATTTACCTTACCTTCTGGATGATATACCTCTGAACATAAGACACAATATGTGGTACATGCAAGATGGTGCCCCAGCACACTTTGCAGTTCCTGTTCGAAATCATTTAAATCATCGTTTTCCACATCGGTGGATTGGTCGCGGTAGCGAATTTCCTTGGCCACCGCGTAGCCCAGATATTAACCCGTTAGATTTTTATCTGTGGGGTCACATGAAGGATTTAGTATATGGTGATGAATCCAATACACGGGAAGAACTTGAACAACAAATTCAAGAGGCCGCCATTGTTATAGGAGATAATCAAAATATCTTCCTGAATGTGAGACGTCATTTGTTAAAAAGCTTAAGAAAATGTATTGAAGTAAACGGTGGACACTTTCAACATTTACTAAAGTGAATTAAAACAAATTTTTAATAGTTTCCAATATTTTCATTTTGTTTTTTTTTCTGCCTTTTTATCATCAAGTCCTAGAATCTGGGTAACGGCTTGAGATATCGAGATCGACCAAGAGTACCTTTTTTACGTAAAAAGATAGTTTCTTTTATAGTTTAAAGTATAAATACTAGTAACTGCACGGTTAAAAAAATATGGATGAATTAGTTCAACATGAAGCACGTAGCAAGCGCCCTCTAGGGAGTATCTTGAAATTAACACCAAATTCGAATTTCTCACTCTCGAAAACCTAGTTATACCGATTTTGAATTCGATATCTTAAACCGTTTCAAAATTATCATCATTTTTCGAAAATTAATTTTCACTTTCAACACCCTGTATCTCTTTAACCTCTAACATTTTACTTGGGCAAATTTGGCTCAAAAGACATATTTTTATATCTACTATCTCCAGTTGCTCTATGGCCCATAAGTTACCGGACACCCTGTATATATATATATATATATATATATATATATATATATATATATATATATATATATATATATATATATATAGGGAAATTTAGAAATACATAGAAAAAGATAAAATATATTAATAGATAGCAAATGGGAAATTTTCTTCGATCGATAAAGGTAATATATATGCCAGAAAATGCAAAAGCTTTAATTCTTTCGCTAGTGCAAAACACAAGACCGTCAAATGACATAAAATAAAATAGTAGGACTATTCTTTTTGACTCTGGCCTGGGTGTCCTCCTGCTATCGCGATTTATACCCAGGGTGTATATATATATCGTTAACACGTTCGCGGACAGTAGGTGGAAACGGGGGCCTCAAAAAAGTCACTACCAAAAATATAAAAAATAAAAATATTTTTTGACGAAAAAGTAACCTGCACCAAGCACAGGTCATTTTTTGTTTTTTTTTTGCAAAAAAAACTTGAGCGGAATATGCCGTCTTGTCCCTATAAAAGAATTTTTTGATATGCTGGGACAGTGACATTAAATGCCGTCAAGGAGAACTCATTATTATTTATTAAAAATTTATTGAACTGAAGTACAAAACGAAGTTTGAAACATATAAAAATGAATTAGAGTTCTACTTTGTGTGGAATTCTTCGAAGCAACGCTCGATACACAGGGCTGGTTTTTCCGGGCATGTTTTACATAGGTATTTCGTTTCTTTGCGAATTTTATTTTCCGCGCATTGTCTGCACCTCATATGGTGGCTCTTGCTAGGATCTTTTTTATTGGGAATTTTATCTGGAAAATGCATGACAGTTTGTAGATCTCCGTCTAAATCACGTTGAAATCGAAGACGTTTACCGGCGCCAAATATTGGGCCTGAACAAACTAACATTCGACCATCTTTCATGTTTTGAGGTATTTCAAGAAACTCTTTGACTAACTCTTCACGAAATCCAAGCAAGGTTTCTTTAGGATTGAATTTTTTATAGATATAACAAGAATTCCAGATCGCTACGTCTAAGAGGTGAAACATGACCTTCTTATACCAGCGTATACTTTTACGAGGAGAAGAGTAATAATTTACCATTTGGTCATTTCGATCAATTCCGGACATATTATCGTTGTAGTGTGACACCTCCTTTGGTTTAATTTTTTCCTGTCCAAAACGGTTTTGGACTGGAATAAGATCAGGATGATATTTAGTTGTCAAGAATAAAACTTCACGACGATCCCTCCACTTGGATACATACACTTTTCCACACCTTTTCCATTTATGCTCTCCCTTTTTCAGCTTCAGTTTTGTTAATTCTTTTGGATTATTTTTTCTATTTGCGCGTAGAGTTCCGGTCGTATGCGTTTTCTTCCGTAACAGCTTTTTAGAAAGTCCAACACTATTATAAAAATTATCCATAAATATATGATGGCCGCGGTCCAGATAGGGTTCTAAAAGAGAAGTTACCAATGTTTCAATTTTTGAAAGTCCTGAAGCCTCTTCACTTTTTCCAGAATAAATCTGCATATTTAGTACATAGCCATCTGTAGTGCACACACTGTAAAATTTTATTCCATATCGAGCCTTTTTATTTTTTATATATTGCCTAAAGCTTAGGCGGCCTCGAAATAGTAAGAGAGACTCATCCAAAGACAAGTTTTCCATAGGATAATAGGCATTTCTAAATGTTTCAAGTAATTTTGTTAACAACGGACTTATTTTATTCAGTTTGTCTCTAGGATTGGCTACTTGACCATGGGCACAACTAAATATTCGTAGTAACTGTTCAAAGCGCCTACCTGACATTTTGTAATGGAAGACAGGACAGTAGTAAAGTGGATCCATGCTAAACATGTTTCTAATCGAAGGAAACTTATAATGTCCCTGGAGAATGCACAGTGCTAAAAATTGCTTCAACTCCTGCATAGTGACTGGCTTGATTGTTGAATATCGACAGTGCCTTCTATGTGGCCTTCCTTTTTTACCTAATTCTTCTGAATATTTATTCATGGATGTTAGTATCATGTTCATAACACCATCGCCCCAAATTTTTTCAAAACACTATAACGGAAGGGTTAGTTTGAAATTCTAACTGTATTCCAGACTTCGAGCCGTCAAAACTAAAATCTGGTATATCGACAACATCGTCTTGCCACTCGTCGTCACTCAATTCATCATTTCCAGTCACATGACCAGTGGGAGCATCATCATCTTGAGAAACAGTTTCGTCAAGATCATTATCCTCTGACACGGAATCATCTGAGCTGTTTTGAGTAAACTCATTTTCTGACATGTAATTAGGATCCGCAATATCATCATCTGCACTGAACGGTTCTGATTCGGAAGATTTTTCCGTGTCGGGGGTGGACACTTCGTCCATCATTTGTTCAAGCCTCCTAGTTTCTTTCTGATCCATTTATTTACCCTGTAAATAAAAACGCGAATTATTTATCTAAAAAAACAAACGATATGCTTACAATTCGTGTTTGTCCTGGGACAGTACCTATAGAAACAATTCAAAGTTGTCGGCATACGCCGCGCGGAGTCGTCGTCAGCTTTGTTACAGACAAATAAAATAAATAAAAAATATCAAAACTATACTGCTACTACTAGGTACTTACTTTTGCTTATAAACCACTTTCTGTAGTATTTAAAACACTTATTACACTCCACAGATGTGTACACAAACACAGATAAACAGCAAATGCGCCTGTTGAACAGTATTTTTAGGTTAGGCTCACACGAACTTATGCATGGACATTTCACGCAATTTTATGTTTTCTCCTGGGACAGTAAGCATTCGTCGCATAGAAATCATATGCAGTGCTGTCGGCATCTGCCGCGGTGAACCCAGAATAAAATTAGAAATCGGTCGGCATATTCCGTCTTGTCCCTGCACATAGCGCGGGATATGCCGCTCTGTCCGCGAACGTGTTAAAGTACATATTTTCAGACTTGTTAAAAAGAGAGCCGTTCGACACAACAAATTTTATCACAAAAAATGCTAAAAATTTTATAAAAAGCTAGAAATGTTATTAAAAAGATATTGAAAATGTGTTAATGTAGTATAGATAGGTAGTATAAGCAAGAAAAATACATTTTTGGCATAAAATTTACATAAAATTTGTGAAAAACCTGAATAATTTTTTATGTGAAAATAGTACGTCAAACGGCTCTTAAAGATCAAATTACACTTTGTATATATTTCCCCATTTATAAGCTAAAAGTCAAGTTTTTGTCAATCACTGCAGTATAATGTCAGAAAATAACCAATATTTTTTGCTTATTAAGATTACGTAGGTATGTGACAAACACTTCTTAAAAAAATGTCCCTAATTCTAAAGCTAAAAGTTAAATTTTTGTTAATAACATCACAACGCTTTTAGTCACTTACTATCAGAAGGTCATTAAAAGATTTTATTTTCGTTTGAACGTCGTTTAACTTTTTATCGCAGTGTATTAACAGCTGCTTTTGTTCGGTGATAAACTGTTGCTGCTCGCCTATCACCATTTCTGATTTTTCAATAGCAGATTTTGTGTTTATTACAGCATTTTTACTGTCACTGCGCTCCTATATTAATAGGCTTTTCAGCTTTAAGACCTCCAATAGCGAGCCACTCATTTTATCACCCAGGTGACTTATTTCCGCGGGCACAATCACATTGTCAGCTCTCGGGTTTGATCCGGTTGGGTCCGGTTACAGAAGGCTTGAGCTAGTTCCATTCTTTTTTCATCGACTCTAGCGGTTCCTGCTGCCGCTTTTGCTCCATTCTTTGCTGTCTTTAAAATGTTCCGCTTTAGAACGCTTGGGCAAGCCCTGTTCGTCGTTCTCCGAAACCTGCAGTGTGTTGGTGACACCTGATGATTGAGCTTGAATTCTCAAGAGAACATTAGATGTTAGAAGCTCTTTGGACTGCAAAAATTTTCTGTCTTCTTCAAGACACCTTGAAAAAGCTTAAAAAATTGCTGAATAATTTTACCCATTACTATTTTACTAAACATACACGAGAAATGTATTTACATATAAATATTTAAATAACTGTATTGCAAAGCTGGTTTTTGATTATACAAATAAAATGAAAACTGTAAAAATGCCGTAAAAAATTTCCTACACTAAGTGTAGTAAAGACAACTAAAATCGACTGCTTTCTGCTAAACTGCTTTCCTTCCTTATTTTATTTCGATTTTATGGTTTGTATTTAAAACAAACATAAGTAGTTTTATGGTAATAATAATAAGTTTCTTTATTTCTGATTACATGAATTATACAAGCAATGAAAGATACATATGAATAGATACGTAAACTTGAGAATAATTTCTCTAAACCACCTGAAGATACCTTATGCTATAAGGGTTTGAACAAATCATGGTAAAACAACTATTCTCCGGGCTATATGCCCCTCCGAGCGCTGGATTACATACCAAAATTTGCCGTATTTTGACTAACACTGTTAGACAACAAAATACTTGGTTTGACTGCAAGAAACTACCAGGAAGAAGGAAGCTTTTTCTTTAGTTAGGATGTTGTTACCTGCATACCGGTTTCGAACTCTTAGTTCTCATCAGTACAGGATAAACGAACATACCTACCTTCCGAAACAGCATATCCTTAAAGCTAACTCTGTCGAACTGCATAAGCAGTATAACACAGGTAGCGCCATCCATTAGCAGTTTCAAGCAGTCGCAGTAGAATTTACCGTGAGGTAAAATTATTAAAGCAATGAAAGATGTCTACTTGTCAGGGGTACATATAAATAAATACGTAAAATTGAGAATAATTTCTCTAAACCACCTGAAAATACCTTATACTATAAGGGTTTGAACAAATCATGGTAAAACAGCGATTCTCCAGGCTATTTGCCCCTCCGAGCGCTGGATTACATACCAAAATTTGCCGTATTTTGACTAACACTGTTAGACAACAAAATACTTGGTTTGACTGCATCACTGCAAGAATCTACCAGGAAGAAGGAAGCTTTTTCTTTAGTTAGGATGTCGTTACCTGCATACCGGTTTCGAACTCTTAGTTCTCATCGGTACAGGATAAACGAACATACCTACCTTCCGAAACAGCATATCCTTAAAGCTAACTCTGTCGAACTGCATAAGCAGTATAACACAGGCAGCGCCATCCATTAGCAGTTTCAAGCAGTCGCAGTAGAATTTACCGTGAGGTACAATTATTAAAGCAATGAAAGAAGTCTACTTGTCAGGGGTACATATAAATAAATACGTAAAATTGAGAATAATTTCTCTAAACCACCTGAAGATACCTTATACTATAAGGGTTTGAACAAATCATGGTAAAACAGCTATTCTCCAGGCTATTTGCCCCTCCGAGCGCTGGATTACATACCAAAATTTGCCGTATTTTGACTAACACTGTTAGACAACAAAATACTTGGTTTGACTGCATCACTGCAAGAAACTACCAGGAAGAAGGAAGCTTTTTCTTTAGTTAGGATGTCGTTACCTGCATACCGGTTTCGAACTCTTAGTTCTCATCAGTACAGGATAAACGAACATACCTACCTTCCGAAACAGCATATCCTTAAAGCTAACTCTGTCGAACTGCATAAGCAGTATAACACAGGCAGCGCCATCCATTAACAGTTTCAAGCAGTTGCAGTAGAATTTACCGTGAGGTACAATTATTAAAGCAATGAAAGAAGTCTCCTTGTCAGGGGTACATATAAATAAATACGTAAAATTGAGAATAATTTCTCTAAACCACCTGAAGATACCTTATACTATGTATAAGGGTTTGAACAAATCATGGTAAAACAGCTATTCTCTGGGCTATATGCCCCTCCGAGCGCTGGATTACATACATTTTTACATCAATTTTACGTATTTATTTATATGTTTTACCATGATTACCCTTATAGTATAAGGTATCTTCAGGTGGTTTAGAGAAATTATTCTCAATTTTACGTATTTATTTATATGTACCCCTGACAAGTAGACTTCTTTCATTGCTTTAATAATTTTACCTCTCGGTAAATTCTACTGCGACTGCTTGAAACTGCTAATGGATGGCGCTGCCTGTGTTATAATGCTTATGCAGTTCGACAGAGTTAGCTTTAAGGATATGCTGTTTCGGAAGGTAGGTATGTTCGTTTATCCTGTACTGATGAGAACTAAGAGTTCGAAACCGGTATGCAGGTAACGACATCCTAACTAAAGAAAAAGCTTCCTTCTTCCTGGTAGTTTCTTGCAGTCAAACCAAGTATTTTGTTGTCTAACAGTGTTAGTCAAAATACGGCAAATTTTGGTATGTAATCCAGCGCTCGGAGGGGCATATAGCCCGGAGAATAGCTGTTTTACCATGATTTGTTCAAACCCTTATAGTATAAGGTATCTTCAGGTGGTTTAGAGAAATTATTCTCAATTTTACGTATTTATGAATTATACAATTGACATAAAAATAAATGGCGTCAGCTAAATGAGAGCGTTAACTCTCCAAGCAGTATGGCTCCACCCGTACTAAATATTTCTTCAACTTTCTGTTAAATACTTTAACACTTAGTCCATTTTTAAGACAATTAGGTAGTTTATTAAAAAATCGAACACCCGTCCACTTTCAAAAATAGACATATGATGTACTGGGTAATTTACATCAATCGAACGAGTATTATGATTATGACACCTGTCTGTATGAAAATCCTGCCTATTCTTAAAATAGAACATAATAGTATCAAAAATGTACAAACCATATATTGTAAATAAAAAATGTTCCCTAAAAACTACCTACAAGACTCCCTAAGTGGCATTTTATACATTATTCTTAATAAACGTTTTTGTTTAACAAAAATATCCTGTACCTTTGATCTTCCACCCCAAAAAATGATCCCATACCTCAAAGTTGGCAAACTATAGGGTCCGCAGGGCAGTTGCTGAAACATACTCCGAAGTCACTCTGATACCATAGCAAATACTATTCAATTTTTTACCGAGCGATTCTATTTGCTCAGTCCAGTCTAAAAATTCATCTATGTGAATGCCTGAAACTTAAAATCTTTATTATTAATTTGAATATTGTCTGGTTTTCCATTCTATTTAATTTTGTTCTAAATAGTAAGAAATTTGCTTTGTCTTCATTGACTAATAATATATTTTCTCAAACCATGAGCTTGTTTGTAGAAATATATTTTCCGTCTTGTTATTCAGTTCATTTAAGTCATTGATTGTTATTAAGAGGTTGGTGTCGTCGGCATAGGACGTAAGAAGTGCACTTGAGTCCCTTATTTCAAAATTTAGGTCATTAGTAAAAATTGTAAATAAAATTGGTCCTAAAATACTGCCCTGTGGGATTCCTATATTATTTTGCAAACTGTCAGATTATAGCTTACATTACCGATATTGACTACTACCTTTTGTATTCTAAAGTTTAAGTTTAATTCAAACCATTTTAGTGCATTATCTCTTATTTTGTATAATTCAAGCTTTTTTAACAAAAGGTTTCGATCTAGGCAATCATATGCTTTTGAGAGATCCAGAAAGACCCCAACAGCCGCCTCACCCCGCTCCAGTCGCTTAAGAATGCCATGAGCGAATTGAAACGTTGCCGTCTGAGTTGATCTGCCCCTCATGTAGCCATGCTGGTACCCGAGAGCAAACCGCACGTTGTTCAGAAAAAATGCCCTCACGTAAAGAATTTATTATACAGGGTGGTTCAAAAGTAAGCAGCATCATTTCGGGGGCGTAATCCTTACATAAAAATGAGCCAAAAAGTTCCTATTAATATGGGTCCGAAAATGCTTCCTAAGGGAGTTACGCCCCTTTGAATAGGACACCTTAAAGACGATTTTTTTCTCTATAACTTTAAAACCCTTTACAATTAAATTTTGAAAATTGGTGTACGTTATAAACATTTGATGGTAAATAAGATTCTAAATTCAAAATTTTAAAATTTTATTCAGGGGCGTCACATGCGGGGGAGGGTGAGGGTAAAAACATCCCTTTTTCTTTTACTCTTTAGGTTATTGTAATTTTGTTTGGAAATTATAAAATTCTAGAGTTTTTTACGTAAAAAAGGTACTCTTAGTTCAGTTCGATAGAGCGTACCATTTACGAGAAAATCGACTTTGAAAATTTTCTGATTTGCATATGTTTATTGATGAAAATTAATCTGCAGTATCATAGAAAAAAAAGACACTTTTTTAGTAACATTTTATTTAACAATTTAGAGAAAATGTTCAAAATTATTACCATTAGCGTCACGACAAGCTGCTAATCTTTTTATTAGATTACGATGCACACGTGGTAGAATTCTTGGGTTGTTTTTAATTCTCTCTCCTTTGCCTGAGGACATCAATATTAGGTATTGGGCTGTTTTATGTGTCCCCATAAATAAAAATCAAGGGGGTTTAGGTCAGGAGACCGAGGTGGCCATGACACTGGACCCCCACGACCTATCCAACGGTTTCGGTAGGCATTATTTAAATGGTCTCTAGCGATAACGCTAAAATGTGGGGGAGCGCCGTCGTGCATAAACTACATTTGTGCTCGTAATAGAAGTGGTAGATTTTCTAATATTTGTGGTAATTCAATTTGTAAAAAACTTGTGTAAATTTGTCCATTAAGTCGTTGCGGCAAAAATACGGGTCCTATTAAATGCCCATCGATTATTCCCGCCCACACATTTAAGCTAAACTGCTGCTGATGTGCTTTCTGTACCGTAGCATGGGGATTCTCATCCGTCCATATGTGGTTGTTGTGGAAATTGAAAATTCCGTTTCTTGTGAAGCTGGCCTCGTCGGTAAATAAAATTTTCTTCTCAAAATTTTCAACAGCAACGCGTTGTTCTTCGAGTCAATTACAGAATTGTGCATGAGGATGAAAATCTCGCTCTTCCAATGCCGGAACCCGTTGAATATGATAAGGGTAGAGTAACATCTCGTGTAAAAGTCTCCATGCAGTTGACTGAGAGGATCCTTCTTGATTTGCGATGATGCGGGTACTTAAAGATGGATCTTCTTCAATACGATCTAGCACTCGTTCTTCTAATGCTAGGGTTCTGGCATTTCTTGGTCGCCCAACAACTTCCTGTCTTTGAAAAGTCCCTAAAGTAAAATGTAAGTAGGTATTATGCGACATTACTCAAATTTTAGAATTTACCTACCTGTTTCCCTTAAATTACGATCTACTCTTGCGAAAACCGTACGGTGTGGCACTCATCGATTAGGAAATGCCTCTTCATACAACCGTCTTGCTTCCACACAATTACCAAATGCCCTTCCAAACATAATGTGAATATCAGGTTGTTCTTGATAAGTAAAATCCATTTTTGCTTTTTAAACTTAGAAACACAAAGTACCAAAGTCAACAAAGGCAATGTCCTTCTTATTATTAATAAATAATTTGTAAAACACTCTATGAAACTAATTTCACTTTGACAAAATAAATGGTATTTAACAGTGACATTCACCATCATTTAAAAATAAAATTAAACGCCAAAAAAATTGTCCACGGTATTGAACGCATTCTTCGGTCGGAACAATAACCTAAAGAGTAAAAGAAAAAGGGATGTTTTTACCCTCACCCTCCCCCGCATGTGACGCCCCTGAATAAAATTTTAAAATTTTGAATTTAGAATCTTATTTGCCATCAAATTTTTATACCGTACACTAATTTTCAAAATTTAATTGTAAAGGGTTTTAAAGTTATAGAGAAAAAATCGTCTTTAAGGTGTCCTATTCAAAGGGGCGTAGCTCCCTTAGGAAGCATTTTCGGACCCATATTAATAGGAACTTTTTGCCTCATTTTTACGCCTTACGAAAGGATGCCGCTTACTTTTCAATCACCCTGAATATTCAATGACATCAGTTACCTCTGGTAAGCTCAGTTTAATTATACTTGTGGGCAATTCATCATCCCCAAAACTATTTTAAGTCTAAGAGGTGAAACATGACCTTCTTATACCAGCGTATACTTTTACGAGGAGAAGAGTAATAATTTACCATTTGGTCATTTCGATCAATTCCGGACATATTATCGTTGTAGTGTGACACCTCCTTTGGTTTAATTTTTTCCTGTCCAAAACGGTTTTGGACTGGAATAAGATCAGGATGATATTTAGTTGTCAAAAATAAAACTTCACGACGATCCCTCCACTTGGATACATACACTTTTCCACACCTTTTCCATTTATGCTCTCCCTTTTTCAGCTTCAGTTTTGTTAATTCTTTTGGATTATTTTTTCTATTTGCGCGTAGAGTTCCGGTCGTATGCGTTTTCTTCCGTAACAGCTTTTTAGAAAGTCCAACACTATTATAAAAATTATCCATAAATATATGATGGCCGCGGTCCAGATAGGGTTCTAAAAGAGAAGTTACAAATGTTTCAATTTTTGAAAGTCCTGAAGCCTCTTCACTTTTTCCAGAATAAATCTGCATATTTAGTACATAGCCATCTGTAGTGCACACACTGTAAAATTTTATTCCATATCGAGCCTTTTTATTTTTTATATATTGCCTAAAGCTTAGGCGGCCTCGAAATAGTAAGAGAGACTCATCCAAAGACAAGTTTTCCATAGGATAATAGGCATTTCTAAATGTTTCAAGTAATTTTGTTAACAACGGACTTATTTTATTCAGTTTGTCTCTAGGATTGGCTACTTGACCATGGGCACAACTAAATATTCGTAGTAACTGTTCAAAGCGCCTACCTGACATTTTGTAATGGAAGACAGGACAGTAGTAAAGTGGATCCATGCTAAACATGTTTCTAATCGAAGGAAACTTATAATGTCCCTGGAGAATGCACAGTGCTAAAAATTGCTTCAACTCCTGCATAGTGACTGGCTTGATTGTTGAATATCGACAGTGCCTTCTATGTGGCCTTCCTTTTTTACCTAATTCTTCTGAATATTTATTCATGGATGTTAGTATCATGTTCATAACACCATCGCCCCAAATTTTTTCAAAACACTATAACGGAAGGGTTAGTTTGAAATTCTAACTGTATTCCAGACTTCGAGCCGTCAAAACTAAAATCTGGTATATCGACAACATCGTCTTGCCACTCGTCGTCACTCAATTCATCATTTCCAGTCACATGACCAGTGGGAGCATCATCATCTTGAGAAACAGTTTCGTCAAGATCATTATCCTCTGACACGGAATCATCTGAGCTGTTTTGAGTAAACTCATTTTCTGACATGTAATTAGGATCCGCAATATCATCATCTGCACTGAACGGTTCTGATTCGGAAGATTTTTCCGTGTCGGGGGTGGACACTTCGTCCATCATTTGTTCAAGCCTCCTAGTTTCTTTCTGATCCATTTATTTACCCTGTAAATAAAAACGCGAATTATTTATCTAAAAAAACAAACGATATGCTTACAATTCGTGTTTGTCCTGGGACAGTACCTATAGAAACAATTCAAAGTTGTCGGCATACGCCGCGCGGAGTCGTCGTCAGCTTTGTTACAGACAAATAAAATAAATAAAAAATATCAAAACTATACTGCTACTACTAGGTACTTACTTTTGCTTATAAACCACTTTCTGTAGTATTTAAAACACTTATTACACTCCACAGATGTGTACACAAACACAGATAAACAGCAAATGCGCCTGTTGAACAGTATTTTTAGGTTAGGCTCACACGAACTTATGCATGGACATTTCACGCAATTTTATGTTTTCTCCTGGGACAGTAAGCATTCGTCGCATAGAAATCATATGCAGTGCTGTCGGCATCTGCCGCGGTGAACCCAGAATAAAATTAGAAATCGGTCGGCATATTCCGTCTTGTCCCTGCACATAGCGCGGGATATGCCGCTCTGTCCGCGAACGTGTTAAAGTACATATTTTCAGACTTGTTAAAAAGAGAGCCGTTCGACACAACAAATTTTATCACAAAAAATGCTAAAAATTTTATAAAAAGCTAGAAATGTTATTAAAAAGATATTGAAAATGTGTTAATGTAGTATAGATAGGTAGTATAAGCAAGAAAAATACATTTTTGGCATAAAATTTACATAAAATTTGTGAAAAACCTGAATAATTTTTTATGTGAAAATAGTACGTCAAACGGCTCTTAAAGATCAAATTACACTTTGTATATATTTCCCCATTTATAAGCTAAAAGTCAAGTTTTTGTCAATCACTGCAGTATAATGTCAGAAAATAACCAATATTTTTTGCTTATTAAGATTACGTAGGTATGTGACAAACACTTCTTAAAAAAATGTCCCTAATTCTAAAGCTAAAAGTTAAATTTTTGTTAATAACATCACAACGCTTTTAGTCACTTACTATCAGAAGGTCATTAAAAGATTTTATTTTCGTTTGAACGTCGTTTAACTTTTTATCGCAGTGTATTAACAGCTGCTTTTGTTCGGTGATAAACTGTTGCTGCTCGCCTATCACCATTTCTGATTTTTCAATAGCAGATTTTGTGTTTATTACAGCATTTTTACTGTCACTGCGCTCCTATATTAATAGGCTTTTCAGCTTTAAGACCTCCAACAGCGAGCCACTCATTTTATCACCCAGGTGACTTATTTCCGCGGGCACAATCACATTGTCAGCTCTCGGGTTTGATCCGGTTGGGTCCGGTTACAGAAGGCTTGAGCTAGTTCCATTCTTTTTTCATCGACTCTAGCGGTTCCTGCTGCCGCTTTTGCTCCATTCTTTGCTGTCTTTAAAATGTTCCGCTTTAGAACGCTTGGGCAAGCCCTGTTCGTCGTTCTCCGAAACCTGCAGTGTGTTGGTGACACCTGATGATTGAGCTTGAATTCTCAAGAGAACATTAGATGTTAGAAGCTCTTTGGACTGCAAAAATTTTCTGTCTTCTTCAAGACACCTTGAAAAAGCTTAAAAAATTGCTGAATAATTTTACCCATTACTATTTTACTAAACATACACGAGAAATGTATTTACATATAAATATTTAAATAACTGTATTGCAAAGCTGGTTTTTGATTATACAAATAAAATGAAAACTGTAAAAATGCCGTAAAAAATTTCCTACACTAAGTGTAGTAAAGACAACTAAAATCGACTGCTTTCTGCTAAACTGCTTTCCTTCCTTATTTTATTTCGATTTTATGGTTTGTATTTAAAACAAACATAAGTAGTTTTATGGTAATAATAATAAGTTTCTTTATTTCTGATTACATGAATTATACAAGCAATGAAAGATACATATAAATAGATACGTAAACTTGAGAATAATTTCTCTAAACCACCTGAAGATACCTTATGCTATAAGGGTTTGAACAAATCATGGTAAAACAACTATTCTCCGGGCTATATGCCCCTCCGAGCGCTGGATTACATACCAAAATTTGCCGTATTTTGACTAACACTGTTAGACAACAAAATACTTGGTTTGACTGCAAGAAACTACCAGGAAGAAGGAAGCTTTTTCTTTAGTTAGGATGTTGTTACCTGCATACCGGTTTCGAACTCTTAGTTCTCATCAGTACAGGATAAACGAACATACCTACCTTCCGAAACAGCATATCCTTAAAGCTAACTCTGTCGAACTGCATAAGCAGTATAACACAGGTAGCGCCATCCATTAGCAGTTTCAAGCAGTCGCAGTAGAATTTACCGTGAGGTAAAATTATTAAAGCAATGAAAGATGTCTACTTGTCAGGGGTACATATAAATAAATACGTAAAATTGAGAATAATTTCTCTAAACCACCTGAAAATACCTTATACTATAAGGGTTTGAACAAATCATGGTAAAACAGCGATTCTCCAGGCTATTTGCCCCTCCGAGCGCTGGATTACATACCAAAATTTGCCGTATTTTGACTAACACTGTTAGACAACAAAATACTTGGTTTGACTGCATCACTGCAAGAATCTACCAGGAAGAAGGAAGCTTTTTCTTTAGTTAGGATGTCGTTACCTGCATACCGGTTTCGAACTCTTAGTTCTCATCGGTACAGGATAAACGAACATACCTACCTTCCGAAACAGCATATCCTTAAAGCTAACTCTGTCGAACTGCATAAGCAGTATAACACAGGCAGCGCCATCCATTAGCAGTTTCAAGCAGTCGCAGTAGAATTTACCGTGAGGTACAATTATTAAAGCAATGAAAGAAGTCTACTTGTCAGGGGTACATATAAATAAATACGTAAAATTGAGAATAATTTCTCTAAACCACCTGAAGATACCTTATACTATAAGGGTTTGAACAAATCATGGTAAAACAGCTATTCTCCAGGCTATTTGCCCCTCCGAGCGCTGGATTACATACCAAAATTTGCCGTATTTTGACTAACACTGTTAGACAACAAAATACTTGGTTTGACTGCATCACTGCAAGAAACTACCAGGAAGAAGGAAGCTTTTTCTTTAGTTAGGATGTCGTTACCTGCATACCGGTTTCGAACTCTTAGTTCTCATCAGTACAGGATAAACGAACATACCTACCTTCCGAAACAGCATATCCTTAAAGCTAACTCTGTCGAACTGCATAAGCAGTATAACACAGGCAGCGCCATCCATTAACAGTTTCAAGCAGTTGCAGTAGAATTTACCGTGAGGTACAATTATTAAAGCAATGAAAGAAGTCTCCTTGTCAGGGGTACATATAAATAAATACGTAAAATTGAGAATAATTTCTCTAAACCACCTGAAGATACCTTATACTATGTATAAGGGTTTGAACAAATCATGGTAAAACAGCTATTCTCTGGGCTATATGCCCCTCCGAGCGCTGGATTACATACATTTTTACATCAATTTTACGTATTTATTTATATGTTTTACCATGATTACCCTTATAGTATAAGGTATCTTCAGGTGGTTTAGAGAAATTATTCTCAATTTTACGTATTTATTTATATGTACCCCTGACAAGTAGACTTCTTTCATTGCTTTAATAATTTTACCTCTCGGTAAATTCTACTGCGACTGCTTGAAACTGCTAATGGATGGCGCTGCCTGTGTTATAATGCTTATGCAGTTCGACAGAGTTAGCTTTAAGGATATGCTGTTTCGGAAGGTAGGTATGTTCGTTTATCCTGTACTGATGAGAACTAAGAGTTCGAAACCGGTATGCAGGTAACGACATCCTAACTAAAGAAAAAGCTTCCTTCTTCCTGGTAGTTTCTTGCAGTCAAACCAAGTATTTTGTTGTCTAACAGTGTTAGTCAAAATACGGCAAATTTTGGTATGTAATCCAGCGCTCGGAGGGGCATATAGCCCGGAGAATAGCTGTTTTACCATGATTTGTTCAAACCCTTATAGTATAAGGTATCTTCAGGTGGTTTAGAGAAATTATTCTCAATTTTACGTATTTATGAATTATACAATTGACATAAAAATAAATGGCGTCAGCTAAATGAGAGCGTTAACTCTCCAAGCAGTATGGCTCCACCCGTACTAAATATTTCTTCAACTTTCTGTTAAATACTTTAACACTTAGTCCATTTTTAAGACAATTAGGTAGTTTATTAAAAAATCGAACACCCGTCCACTTTCAAAAATAGACATATGATGTACTGGGTAATTTACATCAATCGAACGAGTATTATGATTATGACACCTGTCTGTATGAAAATCCTGCCTATTCTTAAAATAGAACATAATAGTATCAAAAATGTACAAACCATATATTGTAAATAAAAAATGTTCCCTAAAAACTACCTACAAGACTCCCTAAGTGGCATTTTATACATTATTCTTAATAAACGTTTTTGTTTAACAAAAATATCCTGTACCTTTGATCTTCCACCCCAAAAAATGATCCCATACCTCAAAGTTGGCAAACTATAGGGTCCGCAGGGCAGTTGCTGAAACATACTCCGAAGTCACTCTGATACCATAGCAAATACTATTCAATTTTTTACCGAGCGATTCTATTTGCTCAGTCCAGTCTAAAAATTCATCTATGTGAATGCCTGAAACTTAAAATCTTTATTATTAATTTGAATATTGTCTGGTTTTCCATTCTATTTAATTTTGTTCTAAATAGTAAGAAATTTGCTTTGTCTTCATTGACTAATAATATATTTTCTCAAACCATGAGCTTGTTTGTAGAAATATATTTTCCGTCTTGTTATTCAGTTCATTTAAGTCATTGATTGTTATTAAGAGGTTGGTGTCGTCGGCATAGGACGTAAGAAGTGCACTTGAGTCCCTTATTTCAAAATTTAGGTCATTAGTAAAAATTGTAAATAAAATTGGTCCTAAAATACTGCCCTGTGGGATTCCTATATTATTTTGCAAACTGTCAGATTATAGCTTACATTACCGATATTGACTACTACCTTTTGTATTCTAAAGTTTAAGTTTAATTCAAACCATTTTAGTGCATTATCTCTTATTTTGTATAATTCAAGCTTTTTTAACAAAAGGTTTCGATCTAGGCAATCATATGCTTTTGAGAGATCCAGAAAGACCCCAACAGCCGCCTCACCCCGCTCCAGTCGCTTAAGAATGCCATGAGCGAATTGAAACGTTGCCGTCTGAGTTGATCTGCCCCTCATGTAGCCATGCTGGTACCCGAGAGCAAACCGCACGTTGTTCAGAAAAAATGCCTTCACGTAAAGAATTTATTATACAGGGTGGTTCAAAAGTAAGCAGCATCATTTCGGGGGCGTAATCCTTACATAAAAATGAGCCAAAAAGTTCCTATTAATATGGGTCCGAAAATGCTTCCTAAGGGAGTTACGCCCCTTTGAATAGGACACCTTAAAGACGATTTTTTTCTCTATAACTTTAAAACCCTTTACAATTAAATTTTGAAAATTGGTGTACGTTATAAACATTTGATGGTAAATAAGATTCTAAATTCAAAATTTTAAAATTTTATTCAGGGGCGTCACATGCGGGGGAGGGTGAGGGTAAAAACATCCCTTTTTCTTTTACTCTTTAGGTTATTGTAATTTTGTTTGGAAATTATAAAATTCTAGAGTTTTTTACGTAAAAAAGGTACTCTTAGTTCAGTTCGATAGAGCGTACCATTTACGAGAAAATCGACTTTGAAAATTTTCTGATTTGCATATGTTTATTGATGAAAATTAATCTGCAGTATCATAGAAAAAAAAGACACTTTTTTAGTAACATTTTATTTAACAATTTAGAGAAAATGTTCAAAATTATTACCATTAGCGTCACGACAAGCTGCTAATCTTTTTATTAGATTACGATGCACACGTGGTAGAATTCTTGGGTTGTTTTTAATTCTCTCTCCTTTGCCTGAGGACATCAATATTAGGTATTGGGCTGTTTTATGTGTCCCCATAAATAAAAATCAAGGGGGTTTAGGTCAGGAGACCGAGGTGGCCATGACACTGGACCCCCACGACCTATCCAACGGTTTCGGTAGGCATTATTTAAATGGTCTCTAGCGATAACGCTAAAATGTGGGGGAGCGCCGTCGTGCATAAACTACATTTGTGCTCGTAATAGAAGTGGTAGATTTTCTAATATTTGTGGTAATTCAATTTGTAAAAAACTTGTGTAAATTTGTCCATTAAGTCGTTGCGGCAAAAATACGGGTCCTATTAAATGCCCATCGATTATTCCCGCCCACACATTTAAGCTAAACTGCTGCTGATGTGCTTTCTGTACCGTAGCATGGGGATTCTCATCCGTCCATATGTGGTTGTTGTGGAAATTGAAAATTCCGTTTCTTGTGAAGCTGGCCTCGTCGGTAAATAAAATTTTCTTCTCAAAATTTTCAACAGCAACGCGTTGTTCTTCGAGTCAATTACAGAATTGTGCATGAGGATGAAAATCTCGCTCTTCCAATGCCGGAACCCGTTGAATATGATAAGGGTAGAGTAACATCTCGTGTAAAAGTCTCCATGCAGTTGACTGAGAGGATCCTTCTTGATTTGCGATGATGCGGGTACTTAAAGATGGATCTTCTTCAATACGATCTAGCACTCGTTCTTCTAATGCTAGGGTTCTGGCATTTCTTGGTCGCCCAACAACTTCCTGTCTTTGAAAAGTCCCTAAAGTAAAATGTAAGTAGGTATTATGCGACATTACTCAAATTTTAGAATTTACCTACCTGTTTCCCTTAAATTACGATCTACTCTTGCGAAAACCGTACGGTGTGGCACTCATCGATTAGGAAATGCCTCTTCATACAACCGTCTTGCTTCCACACAATTACCAAATGCCCTTCCAAACATAATGTGAATATCAGGTTGTTCTTGATAAGTAAAATCCATTTTTGCTTTTTAAACTTAGAAACACAAAGTACCAAAGTCAACAAAGGCAATGTCCTTCTTATTATTAATAAATAATTTGTAAAACACTCTATGAAACTAATTTCACTTTGACAAAATAAATGGTATTTAACAGTGACATTCACCATCATTTAAAAATAAAATTAAACGCCAAAAAAATTGTCCACGGTATTGAACGCATTCTTCGGTCGGAACAATAACCTAAAGAGTAAAAGAAAAAGGGATGTTTTTACCCTCACCCTCCCCCGCATGTGACGCCCCTGAATAAAATTTTAAAATTTTGAATTTAGAATCTTATTTGCCATCAAATTTTTATACCGTACACTAATTTTCAAAATTTAATTGTAAAGGGTTTTAAAGTTATAGAGAAAAAATCGTCTTTAAGGTGTCCTATTCAAAGGGGCGTAGCTCCCTTAGGAAGCATTTTCGGACCCATATTAATAGGAACTTTTTGCCTCATTTTTACGCCTTACGAAAGGATGCCGCTTACTTTTCAATCACCCTGAATATTCAATGACATCAGTTACCTCTGGTAAGCTCAGTTTAATTATACTTGTGGGCAATTCATCATCCCCAAAACTATTTTAATTTTTAATTTGCTTGGTTAATTCTAAAATTTTACTTTTTGAGACTAGTTAAAACAGACATATTATTTGGTGTTATATTAATACCCCACTGTGTGTTTTTTTAATTTTTGAGTAAATTTGGTACTTTTTCGGAAAAAAAATTAGTTTAACTTATTTGAGATATCTAGAGCATCTCCTGAAATCATTATATCACCTGACCTTGGTGCACCTACAATTTCATTACATCTAGACTATAAGCACTTTGTTTTGTTATCAAATCTGTTGATTCTATCCTCATACATTTTACCTCTTCTCTTAACTAGCAAACTATCATATTCTTTTTTTACAGACATACATTTCCAAAAACACCTCACTTCGATTCTTTAACAAAAGGAGTACATCTAATCTACTTTTAACATCCCTAATTTCTGCTTCATTATTATACAAAGACTCCTACTTGACGTTTTTGTGTATTAATAAACAGTATAAACACAGACCACTGTTCACATCAGACTTTGAAATACTATATACATCCACCCAATCTTGGCTTCGTAGTTTCATTAGGAAATAAACCTTTGCCTCCTGACCAAAGAATCTGTTAAATTCAGGCATTCGTTTAGTGTTTTCGTCTAGGGCAGGGGTCGGCAACCTGCGGCTCGCGGGCCACATGCGGCTCTTTGGATGTGAAGCTGCGGCTCTTTATATGAATAAATAGATATTTTTTCTTGTGAATAAATAGATTAGTTTTTTTTATCAAAAAACTTTATTTATGCGAGTACTATTTATTGTTGGCAAGAAAAAATTTTGTGGCTCTTTAAAAACTTTGAAATTTTGTAAATTGTAATTTTTGACTCTTCCGACTCAAAAGGTTGCCGACCCCTGGTCTAGGGCTAACCAAGTCTTTTGTGCGGTATAGTCAGAATTATTTATCTTTAACACTTCTATTTTAGAATTTTCTTGAGAAAAATTACAAAATATATTATTTATACAGCTACTGCTTAACCTAGTCGTTCGTGTGTCTGTATTTATACAGTGGTGAAAATTAAATGAGTTCATAAGAGAACATAGCCTTGTTTTGTTTTCGATCTCCTTGATAAATTCTATATTAAATTCTCCTAGAATACATGTTTCTTTATTGAGTGAAAAGATATCTGACAATACACTTTCCAGTTTATATAACAATAGTATGACATCTCCATGAGGTCTGTACACCGTTATTATTATTAGTTGTTGTTCTTGTAGTTCACCCTCTATGACTACACATGCAAAATGGTCTTCTACAGACCTATCATGAACACTTTTTAAAATTTTTGAATTTAATGCTTGTATGAGTATAAATTGCAGCTCCCCCATAACCCTCCATACGATAGAAATTAGCCGCGAGAGTAAAGCTGGATTTATAAATTTGCGCTGGCGTTGACGCTGTCGTTGGCGTCAGCGTTTGTCGTTGACGTTCGTAGTCGGCATTTATAACTTGGCGTTCGCGTCGTTCGCAGTGTTGACAACCAACATAACCTAAAGGTGCTTCTAAACGGGCAACGTTTTTCTGCAATATATGGCTGCAATATTATCCAACTATAGCCCGGCAATATGTACATCACCATTGTTGCAGAAATATATCTGGAAATGTATATCTGGGATTTCCGCAACAGTACAGCTCACACCATATACCTGTAAACGGGCTACAGTCAGGCACCAACGGCTGACGAAATTGTTCGTGTGGCAGCGGCATTTATTGTCCTAAACAAAAATAAAAAAAGACAAGAATGTGGATTCGACCGTACTTCAATAGGCGTGACACCTTAGATAATTTACGTCAAGAATTAATCCTTGATAAACATTTGTTCAGGAACTTTACAAGAATGTCAAAAAGTGACTTCGAGTTTCTACTAAATAAAATTGGACCAAAAATAAAAAGGGAAGATACAAACATGAGAAAATCAATACCTATTACCACAAGATTAGCGATGACTCTGCGATATTTGGCGACTGGAGATTCATATAACAGTCTAATGTATCTGATTAGAGTATCTGATGCTTCAATTTCGGATATTGTTCCAGAAGTTCGTGAAGCTCTAATAGAAGGATTACAAGAATACATCAAGGTAAGTCAACATTCTTTTATTTTGTTATATATTAATTATTCAAAACATTAAATTGTTTTAATTTAAAGATACTATAAATTAAGTGAGTTCCTACCTAAATCTACTTATAATACCTATTTAAAATATTAATTGGAATGAGGAATGAGACTATAATCACCCGACTTAGCAATTAGCTGTTTCTTGCGGAAGACAATCACCAGTAACTGATGCCACAAGATTCTTATAAGTATGTGCAGTAATTTGATTTCCACGTTTTGAAGCCACATAAGGTTGAACCTGACGGACCATAGTGTTCTCAAGTTGATATTCAGGAGTACTAGCTACTATATAACTGTGCAGAGTATTTTGCGGTGGTGACTGTGGATAGGAGATATCTGCATACTGGCTACGTGAAGTGCTAGCACCCGATCTGTCATTATAGTCAGGGCTCTGGATATCTGTAGACGAAGCTTGATTTCTATACATATCCATATCACATTCAAATAAAACTTGCATTCTTTTAAATTCCACTTGAGCACGAGTGTAATCGTCGTATTTGCTTAACTTGGTCGCTATGTTCTCTCCAAAACCAGCATATTCGTTTCTTCTTTTCTCACCAGCTTCAGTTAGTATATTCCGAGCATTTTCCATAACTGGATCTGTAGTTCTCTTTGACTTCTTAGAAACTCGTGGTTTTGGTGTTAGAGGGGCATCTAAAGACAGCAAAGAGTCGGTTGTTTCTGACTCCACGACTTCTTCATTGTCAACACTGTTCTCGGTCGCCTGAAAGTAGTACAAGATAGGGGTCTCTGCCCCCACCGCCCGCCGGCGGGATCTTATCTTGTGATCTATGACGTCATATCTCGGCCACCTTTGCGCATGCGCAAATTTCAAGTACGTCATCGAAGTCTACGTCACTGGATCTTACGTCAGCAAACCTAACCTGCGCGCGCAGCTGTCAAATGTCACCTGTCAACTGTCACCTGTCACTTGTCAAATGTCAAAATTAAAATTTGACATACGTCACGTATGAAGGATGACGTCATAAGACATGTGTAAAAGCATGTCAGCTGTCACCTGTCATTTAAGATCTGTCAACTGTCACCTGTCACTTATGAAACGTTAAAATAAAAAACTGACATACGTCACGTGTTCAAAATGGCGTCATAAGACATGTGTAAAAGTATGTCAGCTGTCACCTGTCATTTAAGATCTGTCAACTGTCACCTGTCACTTATGAAACGCCAAAATTAAAATTTAACGTAGGTCACGTGTTCAAAATGGCGTCAGAAGACATGCGTAAAAATATGTCAGCTGTCACCTGTCATTTAAGACATGTCAACTGTCACCAGTCACGTGTTAAACGTCAAAAAAAAAATTCAACATATGTCACGTGTTCAGGGCGGTGTCCGAAAGCGTTTAAAAAAAGAATGGCGTCGATCGGCCTTTTGGTTCCGGAGATATAGTTTTTTGCTATTAGCGCTCTAATGGCTCAGGTTGGAGAGTTGAAATTTGGATGTAGGATAGTAGATGATGAGATCATTCGATTAATGAAATTATTTTTCAAAAATCTCGACTTTGAGGAAAAATTAGATTTCAAATTTTTACATCACCCTGTATAGCAAATTTTGGATTAATTATATAAGTTATGAATATTAGGGGGATTTAGTAATAGAAAAATATGTATCAGGTCATTGGAACTAGTAAAAATTAGATCTCAAAATTTTTACATCACCCTGTATAGTTAATTTTCGATGAAAGATATAATTTAGGAATTTTATTTAAGTTAATAACAACTAAACAACTCACGTTAAAATCGTCAATGTTTAAACTGAGTTGTTGAAACACCCCTGTTTAAACAGCCCTGTTCAAACAGCCCTGTTTAAACTACCCTGTTAAAAACACCTCTGTTTAAACAGGGTTGTTTAAACACCCCTGGTTAAACAGTTCTGTTTAAACAGTCGACGGTAGAACTCCCGGTTGATGAAAAGGGGGCTCGAATATGATAAAATTCATGATGGGTATCAAAGAAAAGAGAAAAATTTAAATAAAGTAATAGCGCTATTAGGGTTTCTTAATTCCGAGAGGTAAGGGGCATTAACAATTAAAGAAAATGAATGATTTAGTTTGAAATTGTTTACAAGGAAATCAAAACGTATTTACATGTGTTTTAGTGGCAATAGAAATGAGTATACAGCGATAAGAACGTCGGAAGCCGTCAGCTTTCGCAACTTCCGTCCTTATCAGGAGAATATTAATTAGTTGAAAAAGCTATTTACTTGTAAAATAACAGTCGGTATGTGTGTTTAGATAGAAGCAAATATGTACGTAGAACCGATCGGTAAAAATTAAGATTTTAAAATGTTTGAAGAAATAGAATGTATTAATATTATTTAAGTGAATAATAACAGCAAAAAATATGTATTAGTGCCGTGTGTAACTCGGGAAGTTGCGGTTAACATTTCCGGTGATAAGGCTGGTTCGAACGTGGTAATAGCGGAAAGAATTGCAAATTAGGAACCTGATACTGATAAATAAAACACACAATTAGAAATTATTAACTTTATTTTAAGCAGCAAACTGCGCCGTTAACTTGTTAGGACCCGTCAGTTTTCGGCTGATAAGGGAAAGCATAAAAGGGGGAATGTGACAATTTGCAAAGCACAGTCGACGTCTGAAGCTCCGTGTGTGTGTGTATTAAGTTCGTTGCCAGCCAGTCAGAGTGTTCTTTGTTCTTTGTTTTTTGTGTGAAGGAAGTGTACTGTGAAATTTTTGGGTAAGTACCGATTGATATTAGCTTAAAGTTTTGTAGTCTGCATGTATGAACAAAAATGAAATGTCGAATATTTACAAGAATATTAGTGCCGTTTTGTCAGGGAAAATAAAAATAGTCTATCGATGTGTCTGTCTTACAACCTAGTGCCGTCTTGTCAGGGAAAATCAAAAATAGTCTGTCTATGTGTCGATCTTACAACTTTAGTATACAAAATTATGATTTTAATTTCACGTTTAAGTAACAGCATGGAAATCTTCAATTATTTACAGTAATATTAGAATCGGGATCGAGTAATAGAAAAGTATTTTTGTCTGAAACCCTTTTTTTATTTTTTAAACTATATAGATTAAGATCAAACATACTTTTTAGAATTAAAAGTCGCTGACAGTGTTCAAAACATTTCTTTTTTCATTAGTTGTTTGCTGTTTAAACGTAGTGGCTTTGAGTATTTTTAAAATATTTTACCTTAGCAGTAGAGTGACATAGCTTCCAAACAATAAATCTTTTAAACTAGAACCTAACAAAGCACTCGTAGTCTTCATACATGTAATATTGTTTGAAAAAATTTTAAAGTCGCTGACAGTGTTCAAAACATTTCTTTTTTCACTATTTGTTTTTTGTTTAAACGCAGGGACTTATTATTTTTAAAATATTAATTTACCTTAGAAGTAGAGCGACGTAACGCCCAAACAATAAATCTTTGAAACTAGAACCAGACGAAGTAGTCTTTATGCATGTAATAGTGTTTTAAAAAATAATTTCTCTATCGGGTATGTATAAACTGCAGTTTTGCTTGAAGTTATGCTAAAACTGGAAATTTAATGAAGGAAAAAATTTATCAAACGGCGAGTAGGGAAAGATGATGTATATTCGGTTTCCACTCACATCTCGGAGTCACATAATAGTAGGAGTATACCCACAAGGGTTCGGAAACATTTTCCTCAGTCAAAATATTTTATTTTCCAGAAAATGTTTGTGTGCGAATTCTGTAGCCGTGCGTTCACCAGGAAGGACAGCCTCAATCGTCATGGAGATTGCCGCTTAGCAGTCAAGATCTGCGACGTCTGCAGTGGGATTTTCAAGTCGGAGGGTGCTCTTCTTCGCCACCAGAAGGAGAAGCACCCGGCCCCCAAAAGACCAGCGAAGACCACGCAGACATCCATGGCGAAAAGAGCAAGACTCGTTTCGACAGATGGTGAGTAGTTAAAAATTGAAATTTTCTTTTACGACTAGAATTGTTTTTTAGATAACTTTAATACTAATTATTTTTTCTTATCTCTAGAACCATCTACATCAACCACGCAGCATTGCACAACATGCCGGATAGATGTCCCAGCGAACCGATGGGGCGGTCATCTAAGGACCCTGGGACATCGTGAGAAATGCTGCGTGATGCAGGAGGAGGAAGGAGTAGAGCTGATAAGAACATCGTTCAGGAGCCGAATTGCGACGTACCGACTGACTTCAAGCCAGGATCCCACCAACGTAAAGCAGTATCTACAACAGCTAAAACAAAAATTCGTCAAGTTGGTGGGAGACATCTGCGCAAAGTATGAACAGCTGAAGGTCGGTCTGGAGCTTTTCGGCCGCTTCCTCCTGCAGTCGAACGAGTCAGAGGAGGTGAAGTCCTTCAACACCAAATACCAGCTGGTGAATGGAGCTACGGACTTGGAGGAGCTGTTTGAGCAGTTCAGCACTATCCTAGACCGGAAGTATTCAGAATTTATGGAAAAGGATAGTGGTAAGTGTAAAACTATTGCAATTTTTTTTTTAAAACTTCAATATTTCTTACTAATACCTATTTCTATTGTTACAGGGTGGGCGCTCCAACAACTCCTCCACTTAGAATTAGGTATCAACAAGATCCAGCCTCTAAAGCCATCTTCCTACATCCCGCTGCCAAAGGAGATTGAAGCAAAGAAAGCTGTTCTGAACATCCAGAACACGGATCAAAAATGTTTCATGTGGTCAGTCCTAGCTGCCTTACATCCTTTGGATCGAGCTCAACATGCAGAGAGAGTCGCGAACTATCTGCCTTTTGAGAACGAACTGGACTTTACAGGTATAGAATTTCCGATTAAACTTATCGACATCGCTAAGTTTGAGCGACTCAATAATATTTCTATTAATGTCTATGGACTCGAAAGGGTTTTTGACAATGGTAAAAATAGTATTGAAGTCGTGGGTCCCTTATACTTTACAAAATCTCGTAATAGGGAGCGACACGTAAATTTGTTAGTAATCAGTGATGACTATGGAAATAGTCATTACTGCTTAGTAAGAAACATGTCTCGCTTGATCTCAAGTCAATTATCCAAACACAAGGAAGCTAAGTATTTATGTGATGGTTGTTTATCGTATTTTTATTCAGAACAAAAATTAAAGACTCATCAGGAGCACGATTGCGGGCACGTTTTAGCTAAAGTCCCAACGACAAATTTAAAAAAAAATAAATATGGTGAAGAGATTCCCGAGAATATTTTGAAATTTACAAACTTTGAAAAAAAATTAAAAGTACCTTTTGTTGTTTATGCCGATTTCGAAACGATCCTTGAGCCCCTGGATACAGAGGAAAATGCGCAGGATCCCGATACGTCATACACGGTGAGAACGCACAAACATGTTCCGTACTCGTTCGGTTACTACATCAAATGTGACTTTGACGATGCTCATTCGATTTACCAAAGTTATAGAGGTCCGGATGCTAACAAAGAATTCGTAAAACGGTTAGAGATTGATTGTGAATCAATCTATAATCGCTTTATGAAGGAAGTAGTACCCATGACACCTATTTCTGCGGAACAAGAGAGGGAGCATCAAGAAGCTAGGGTGTGTCATATTTGCGAAAAGCCATTTGATGTAGCGTTAAACGATCGTGTGCACGAACATAATCATACAGACGGCTCCTATCGAGGTCCCGCGCACTCTGTATGCAACCTGAATTACAAAATCCCTCAATTTATACCCATCTTTTTCCATAACATGTCCAACTTTGACTCCCACCTGTTTGTTAAGGAATTGGCTTCCAACGAAGAAAAGTTGGATGTTATCCCCCAAAACAAGGACAAGTATATATCATTTACTAAACATGTTTTGGTGGATAACATCGAGAACAGAGATGGTAAACAACGACAGGTATTTTTAAAATTACGCTTCCTCGACAGTTTTCGTTTCATGGCCAGCAGTCTCGATAAACTCAGTCAAAATTTAAAACCAGAACAATGTCGAGAAGTGAGAAAATATTTCGCGGAAGAAAATAAGTTTCAGCTTATTCGACAGAAGGGTGTCTTCCCATATAATTACGTGGATAGTTTCGCGAAATTGAATGAGAGTAAACTGCCATCACAGAAAGACTTTTATAACCAACTCAAAAAAGAAGACATCAGTAACGAGGATTACAAGCGTGCTGGGGCTGTATGGAATTTATTTGAATGTAAAACTTTAGGCGAATATTCAGATATTTATTTAAAATCCGACGTTTTATTATTGACAGATGTTTTTGAAAGTTTTAGAGACGGGTGCCTTAACACTTACGGTCTAGATCCTGCGCAGTACTTCACGGCGCCCTCTCTTGCGATGGACGCTGCACTCAAGTCCACATCAATTTGTTTGGAATTACTGACGGATCTAGACATGGTACACTTCTTTAAACACGGTATTCGCGGTGGGGTCAGTCAGTGTAGTGTTAGAAAAGCTTTTGCTAACAATAAATTTATACCTCATTATGACGCTTCCAAACCTACTTCCTACATCATGTATTTGGACGCTACCAACCTCTATGGTGCGGCTATGTCTCAATATTTACCAACGGGGAATTTTAAGTGGTTAGATGAGACCGAAATTCAAAGTTTAGATTACATGAATGTCGCGAACGATTCTAAAACTGGCTATATATTCGAGGTAGATTTAGAATACCCCGAACAGTTGCATTATTTACACAACGAACTACCCTTTTGTCCACAATCAATAGCTCCACCAGAATCAAAATTCCAAGATATTGAAAAACTAATTCCAAATTTTAAACCTAAAAGTAACTATATAATTCATTACCAAAATTTGCGTCAGGCTTTAGATTATGGGCTTAAGCTCACCAAAATTCATCGCGTTATATCTTTTGACCAATCACCGTGGCTAAAGAAATACATTGACCTAAACACAGCGATGCGCAATCAAGCGCAAAATAAGTTTGAAAAAGACTTTTTTAAACTTATGAACAACGCCGTGTTTGGGAAAACAATGGAAAATGTGGAGAAACGGGTAGATGTTAAACTTGTTTCTCATTGGGAAAATATTGGTAGAAGGTTGGGAGCCGAAGCGTTAATTTCAAAACCTCATTTTAAAGATCGCACTATTTTTAACGAGAACCTGGTAGCTATCCAGATGAAAAAACAAAAAGTCACATATAATAAACCGATTTACGTGGGTTTCAGCATCTTGGAAATATCCAAGACTATTATGTATGACTTTTTGTACGGGTATATTAAGCCAAAATACGACAACAACGCGGTATTACTCTACACTGACACCGATTCCCTTGTTTTGAAAATTACAACCGAAAATTTCTATAGCGATATGGCACAAAATTTAGATAGATTCGACACGTCTAATTTCTCACAGGAAAATCCACATGATGTTCCTGTAAACCAGTCAATTTTGGGCAAAATGAAAGATGAGTATGCAGGAAAAATCATTTGGGATTTCTACGGTACCGGGGCGAAGGCATATTGTGTAAATGTGGAGGGAAAGTTAACCAAAAAAGCTAAGGGAGTTCCTGACTACGTCACCCAATCCGAACTAACTCTGGACGATTATAGGGAGGCGGTTGACGTAGAAGGAACTCAGATTCATCGTCAGATGAACACTTTCCGTTCGCATTTACACGATATGTATGTCGAACTTAAAAATAAGGTAGCGCTATCACACGCGGACGATAAGCGTTACCTTATTCCCGGCGACTTGGAGAACACGCTTGCTTGGGGTCATAGAGATATTGAAAAGTATAAGGAATCATCGGAAATTCCATGAGCGAAGACTGATCACGGGCAGCTAACTTTCCTTTAATCCCCTTTGGTAGCTAAATGTATGACTTTAGAGGCTGTGATATTAGATTAGGCATATATGTTATTTATTTTATTATTTATTGTATTCATTTATTTCTACCCTATTTATTGTATTAATTTATTTCACCCTAGTCTACCCTATTTATTTACTTTATATGTATATTTTACCTAAGTTTACCGAAGTTTACCCTAGTTTTTTAGTTTTCTATTATTTGTTTATATGTATATTTTACCCAAGTTTACCCTATTTTTTTTTTGATTTTTATATTGGTTTGTTTATCTTATTTTTTTTTTTTAGTTATATTTATATTTACTATTTACAGACCATTGTTCGGTCAGATTTTGTGCTTTTTAACTTATTTTACCAAAGTTTACCTTTTTTATATTTTTCTATTGTTTATTATTTTACTCTATTTACAGACCACTGTTCGGTCACATTTTGTGTTTTTTTTCACTTTTTTTTACACTTTAATAAATTTTTGTGTTTATATTGGTGTTTTATTTCCTTAGTTAGAACAAAGAAAAACAAATTAGCGTTAGACTATTTATTTAGTAACAGTATAATATTCAATATTAAGCTTATACAATTCATAAACATGTTTTGCAAATAGGTGTATTAGCTTCTCGGTCCATCGAAATAGATACTTGTCTGTTGTGGCATCTTCAAACTTGAGACTTCTCTTCTCACCATTGCGATGAAACACTAGCGTGTACTGTCCAATTATCATAAATATATCTACCCAATGGGTATTGAAACAATCAAAAGTGCTTAAAAATTCTTCAAATTCCTCACTAGAGAAAGAAATTTTGCCATAACCAATAGTATCCAAAATTACTTGTTTGCGTTCCTCTTCGGACGTAGTAAAAATGACAGTTATAAAGTCATCAATCTCGTAAACTCGGTTCGGCTTAGTCTTAAGAACTACCGCTGGAACATCAGGACATCTAGAGGACGATTCAAACACCTTATCCCAGCCGGAAGAGGAGGAGGAGGAGGAGGCCGCCATTGGTAAGTTGAAATGGTAAGTTTCGAAAACAATCTAACCACAGATTTATATTCTTGGTAAAACTTAATATCTCTTTTCAGCTTGCGTATTTTTTTCAAATGCTCGTCTAATCTAACTGACAAGTCGACTGTCTTTGTCATAAGCTCGAGACTAAATGATCAAATTTCTCAAAGGGGCCTAATAATATAGGATAAAATTAAACAGGGAATACAGTTTAACTTCTTTATTTAGGTAAAAAATCATAAATATATTCATACAGGATTTTTGAATTCTCAGCACTACAAATACAATATTCTAAAGCATGATAAGAACAAGTGGTTTTACTTAGAGCTAATTTCGGTACAGCAACACTGTCCCCAGTAAATTCTAAATTAACAATATCGGGTATATGCCTAAGATATTTCATCGTGGAAAAAGTTTCCAGTAAGAAGGTCTTCTTTACATGTCCCTTCACATAGATAACATCAACATCCCGTAGATCGTTGTAGATAATGCGGTGAAGTTCATTGTAATCGGTTTCGCCGGAATTGTAGTATAAACCATGTCGGTTCCCATATAGAAACATCACTTGCTTCTGGCAATCATAGGACAGCTCATAAAACGGCTTAACGGGTTTGAAAAGATAGTTCCGTATTTGCTTTCCATCGTAAATAGCCAATTCTTTAGCTTGAAATTCTGGAACGCTGAATCCCTGAACGTCAACCACAACAAACTTCATCGTGCTGAGAGGGTTGAATAGTAACTGATTACAACAGATCACGTACTTGACCTGTTAAAGCCTGATACTCGAGAACTCGATCATGAATAATTATACAAAAGGCACGGGATTAAATATTTGGTTACAATAAAAATATATCTAGTTATCCAATTGCATGATGATTGTGCGGCAATCATAGATAACCCCACTAAATTTCGGCGATAAAACGCAAAATTGTCATTAGGGTTCCAGTCATTAGTGACCCAATTTTGCAACGGGGATACTAAAGACAGATTGGGACCCTAGTGACAATTTCTGTTCTATTTCAGAAATGAATGGCGAAACTAACTCAAAATGTCAACTAGACGTTGCTTCATTAGTGAGAAAGCTAAAAATAATGAAAAAAATGCTTATGAGAAAAGAAAAAACTCGAGCGGTAAGAATATGAAGAAAGAAAAAGAGGGAAAGGCAGCGATATTATGGCAAGAACAGATTAAGAGGTATGGTAAAGCACGAAGACATCGACCATGCTTTAGTGGAGACAGCAGATACATCTTCTAGTAGCAAAAATTAAGAAAAAAGGAAAAACATCAAATTTCTATAATTGCTAATGCCTTTCCATGTCTGAATTAAGAAACTCTAATAGTACCATTAATTTATTTAAATTTTTCTCTTTTATTTGATACCCAACACGCCGTTTATCATATTAGAGCCCTTTTAGTCGCCCTATCTTCGGAGGGTGGTTGAAATTTCTACAAATATACACGGTGTACACGTGACAAGTGACAAGTGACAGCTGATATACTTTTACTTATATCTTAAGACGTCATCTTTAGCACGTGACTTATTTTATCCAATTCTTTTCAGGCATTAAGGCAATCTACTTAATAAGCGATAACTCAGGAACGAGTTGATCGATTGACTTCGGGTTTTTTCCAAACGAAATATTAATTTTCACATTTAACAAATGACAAGTCTCAAATCGTTAGTTGAAGGTAAACAGAACCCCTAATACTGGTTTCGACTAACTCCTTCTTCGTTGTTGACGCGAATACTTTTTACTATTTCAGCCATGCTTCTCGCTTGACGGTTTGGAGTTGTTGTTTATACTGGTAGAAAAAAGTCATGAGGTATAAAGAACTATTTATTTCGCTCTATACTTTTACATTATTTGTTATAATATTACTTAGTAAATCTTTGAGTTGTTCTAAAAGTCCTATATTAGGACATTTAATACCAAAGAAATTAAGATTCATCTTTCCTGAACTAACGAGGCTGTTGGTAAATTCATTATATTCGAAATACATGCCGTTTTGAAGGAAGTATAAACGACCATTTGTGTATCGAAATACGCCATCTACTCGAGCAGGAACGCCCGGAAAAAGTTCTGATATTAGGTGTGTTTCTTTCGGTCTAAAGCTACATTCATCCATGCCCCATACCACAAAGTTATTGATAAACAAATAGGTTCGTCCCTTATTAGTGTTAACTGCTGCAGAAATTATCGTTTTATCACCTCTTCGAGCAAGCATATTAATATTTTCCGAGCGTATTAATTTAAAGGTTCCATATTCAAAAAAGTAAATTGTATCACCCACAATGGTAACAATTTCGCCATTGGGTCTTTCATAAATAGCTGTAATGTTTTCTAAATCTTTTGGCAAGAATGACAAGTAATCAGTTATCAGGAAAGGCTTGGTATTAATTTCTTTGTTATTTAAATTCAGCATCCACACATATTTTTCATAAAATATGTACAACTTATTTTTTACCACTAAAAATGTGTCAAGTGTTTTCAAATTTAAATCACATAACTCTGGTCGTATCGCGATTTTCTGCGTTGTTGTTTGCAAACTCGGGGTTTTTTCCGTTGGTTCCAGTGGCGGCACAGGCTTTTTTTCTGTTGGTTTCATACTTGGTGGTGATACCGGTTTTTCCGTTGGTTTCGTACGGGGCGCCAATGGTTTTTCTGTTGGTTTCGTACGTGGTGGAACAGGTTTTTCTGTTGGTTTCGTACGTGGTGGTGAAGGTTTTTCTGTAGACGACACCAAAGGTGTCTTTGCAGGTATGGGATTCGGTAGCGATGGTATAGGGCTTGTGATTGGTCCATAGAGTTGTTGTATGCCATATATATCATCCGTAGATAGGTTATTGCGTTCTTGGTACCCTGGGAACATAATCGCATTCGGATCCATTGAGTGCTCTAAGCCTAGAGCATGGCCAATTTCATGTACCATTACCCCCAATAAATTGTAGTGTGTCTTATAAAAAATTGTTGTCAGAAAACTCCATGGAAGGCGATCATTTATATGAATTTCTACATTACTGCCGCCGTCGGGGAAATAAGCATGTCCTAATACTCGATCGGCGAACTTGTATGGACAGGAGCTATTTTCGTTTGTCATTGAGTGGTTTGCGTACTCAAAGGCGATAGTAATGTTTGCATCCTTCTGTTCTGTCCGGGTAAAGCGAAGGTTGGATGCTGCTTCCCAGATCCCAAAGGCCTCGTTTGCTGCCCTCTGATATGGATAACGAGATGTAGCATATGTTGGAGGATAAATATTCCATGTTAAATCTGTGCTAGACCACTTTGTAGGGTGTGTTTGAAACTGCGCTACATCTATAACGCCACATCGGGGTTTGCGCATCAGGTTTATAGTTTTTTCGTTTAAAGTTCCATCTGCGGGTAACTCATAGCTTTCTTGGAATTGTTTCAAACCTTGAGATATTGCCATCAAAGAGTTGCTGGTATTCGTGTTGTTAAGGTACCCATATTGCACTAAATATTTCCATGCCTCTGCTTGAGTGAACGGTTCTTCTTCTGATTTTAACTCATATTCGGCATATTTAACTTCATCTGTAGTAGTAGGTATTCCTTCTTCTTCGCCTGATGTTGATTCTGCGTGTACAGTACTTCCAAGCACTAGGGTTAATATTATTAACAGCTCCATCTTGCAAAAAGGTTAAACTAATAAGTCCGTCTTGTTGAAAGGTGTATCTTGGACTGATTATTTTAGAGTAAGTGATGCATATTTCTAATAACTAAAACACAAACTATTTTAATAAAATTCTATTACACCAAGTTTTTCAAGTTCTTTCAGAATCGATATTATTTTTCCAAGGTTATTATTGTTTTCAGTCTTTTCTGCTTCTAAATATTTTAACTTATCAACTAACTCATTCACATCCTCGTACTTATTTCCAAGTTCTCCAAGTAGAACCTTCTCTTGTGACATTTTAGAGACTGTTGGTAAATTCTTTAAATTGGATGTACAACTTCTCTGAGGTGGAAATAGTTTTGATACAATGTGTTTATATTTCCAACTCCCGCTTGAGCTGGTGTGTGCGTTTCGATAGAATCCCCGCCGATGGGCACTGGTTAGTAAGAGTAGTTCCTTGTAATCCGCTAACTCGTTCTCCGTATATTCTTCCGGCTTCTTTTCGGTTAATAACTTTAACAGACCATCTGATAGAGGATATTTTTCATTCTCGATCAATAAAATGTTATCGTCAAATTCAACCGGTGTGTTTCCAATAAACCACGTTGACCCATCTGTGCGAAAACCAAACACGTTTTCACCGGTCATTGCTGCTAGTTTTAATTTAATTTTACGACTTGCCATCTTTATCGCTATGACGTATGCAGTACTAATGGGGGATGCTAACAGATGTTAATGCCTTTATTTGTACACAACGACCACACTACACCCACACAACGCCGACACAACGTCTACACTACGCCTACACAACACCAACACAGCGCAAAACACCTACACAACAATAAGACAAACGTCCCACAACCATAACACAAACGCAACACGACGTTGTTGAGAATGGGCTCTACTTAAGTTACAAATTTCGCCTGTGCTATTCCCATGCCCCCCTGCATGCGTTTACGTATATGATCGACATCCTCGTAGATTAATGTATGCATTAAGATTTCGGACCCAAATAGGTGTTTAGCATGTCTGAATTTGTGTAAGTACCGCCTCGATGCCAGTTTTGGTAAACCCCATCACTAAATCTCCTCGTTTAGACAATCGGACACTATCCGAGCCCCCATAGAACGCTACTACCATCTTTCAGATAACCAATAAATAAACCCTGTTTCTAGCAGCTTTGCTTATTGGTGATCTGGTTCTCCCCAAGCAGGTTAATAAAATCACACATAAATACAAATAATGCAAACTTTTTATTTCATACATCTAGCTACATTTCTATGGATAATTTTTCTAAGAGTTTTAAGTTTATCGGGAGCGTTGGAAAAGTATTGACGTGTTGTGCTTGTTCTCTGGAACTGATTAAAAATATCCAACATGACTGCTGTCTCCATATCTGTGTCTATGCTAGGCTCTTCTTTGTACACATACTTCGTAAGGTCCACGGATGGCATTATATGTTTTATAACTTTGCGGGTGGGATCGTAAATTTCTCCTTCAAAGACGTTCCAAAAATGAGTGATGCCTCCTAGTCCCCCATAGAAAAGCTTTCCGCATTTTGGCTCTACATGTACATTATATTTTTTAGCAAGTTCCCAAACCATTAAAGTTGAAGGTAAACAGGACCCACAATACAGGTTTCTACTAAATACTTCTTCAATGTTGGCAAGAATCATTTTTAATATTTCTGCCATGTTAATTGTCTGCCGGTTAGCGGTATACTAACCATTTCTTATACGCTCTTCTATTTAGATTGCAAATTTCATCTACATCGTTCCCTTCTTCGTTCTCGTAGCTTACAGTATGTAATAAGATTTACGAATCAAATATACATTCTTATTTATAGAATTCAATTACTCCAAGTTGTTCCAATTCGTTCAAAATGCTCCAAATCTCGTTCATGTTATTATTGTTGCCAACCTGATTGGAAGCGTCTAGCTTTTTTAACCTATCAACCAGCTCATTTACGTCATCATAGTAGCCATATTCTTTGGGTTTTTCGTTGTATTCCATTAATGCTTGACCCAATTTTGATGGTGTCGGCTTCGACCTTGTTGGGATTCTTGTTGTACTTGGAGGTGTTTTTGCCGATTTCGTTCTAAGTTTCGAAACTTCTACCGACACTGAGAGTAATGGTTTAACAATATTTTTATATTTGTCAGATCTATTTCCTTTTAACTAGCCACTATCCTTCGGGTAAAGGTTTGTTCGTAAAAGAATATCTTTGTATTGTTCCTCATCTTCCTTTTTCTGATAAATCGGTTTTTTCAAAACAGAAGATCGTAGAGTCTTTGAGTTCCTCGGTATTCAATATCACCCACTTGGATATCGCTATTTTTCAAAAACAATCAACCCGTAGCTCTCCCCGTTTCCATGTATCAGTTTCTATATCGTGCTTAAGACCCTGTGTTAGATCCATATCAGCTAACTCTCCAATATTTCGATATGTCTTCTAGAACAATTTTCGTATCTTGATTGATAAAGTATTAGTTTGAGTGTCTGTAGATTGTTTCTCTATTAGCAAGTACGACTACGAATTACTGTTTCCAGAAACAAGCCCTATTTCTTAGTTGTTCCATAGCTGTTCAGGAGTTGGCTTCCGAAACAGGGTATGTTTTTAGATGTTAAGTGGTTGGGTGGTTAAGTGGTTGGGCAGTTAGACGTTTAACTGGTTCCCTGAAACAGGGGGCTTGTTTCGTAGTAGTTGTTTTTCGATGGTTCCTAGTTATTTCCCATAGCTGTTCAGGAGTTGTTTTCGGGAACAGAAGTCTGTTTTTTAGTTGTTTTCAGAACCCGGATCTGTTTTGGCAGTTAAGTAGTTAAGCAGTTAGGCGTTTAAGTAGTTTCCTGAACCAGGATCTGTTTCTTCGTTGTTTTTAGCTGTTTCCTAGTTGTTTCCAGAACCAGGAGGTTATTTCTTAGTTGTTTTCCTAAACCTGGTATGTTTTTAGCTGTTTTTCGCTGTTCTTTCAGACGTCGAGTGTTATACTGAATCTTGAGGGTTTAGGGTTTGATATGAGTATCAAACTTGTTGTGTACTGTTGTATAAGTCCTATTGACGGCTTTCTGTCAAAAGAAAATCGTCTATATCTACGTATGCAATTATTAAAGATCTTTGAACGAAATTTTTATGTGGAATTCAGTCCGAAAGGGGGAATGTACTGGATGCTTATTTTTTTCGCAGATAAATGTCTCCTTCTTCGTAGCATCATTAGTACCCATATATTTTTGAAGAAAATAGTCTGTATGTTGTTTATATGTTGGGCAGTTATACGTTTAAGTGACTCCCTGAAACCGGGGGGATCTGTTTTTAGCAGTTTTTCTAGAAACAGGGTCTGTTTTTTTTCGCTGTTTTTTCGGAACAGGGTCTGTTTTAGCTGTTTTTTCCCGAACTGGGTTTGTTTTTCGCTGTTTTTCCCGACCCGGGTCTGTTTCTATTTTGTCTCTCTTTTTTTCTATCTCTTTCTCCGTTTTGACTAGCCCTAGTATACATCCACGGGTATTTTCGTACTTACAAAGTATATCTTTCATAGTTTTTGGCTTCTTTTCCTACGATTTCAACGAGTCTCTCTCTCTCTCTCTCCCACACATTCGGAATCCTTCCCTTCCTACCGTTAGAGCACTTATCTGAAAGTCGTATTTTAGCCCCAAAGACCTGCATCGATGATCTTCGTCGAGAATTTCGAAAAGTTTTTACGTCCGTCGCAACATCTTTTCCTCGTACTAATTCTACCCTACCCCATCTTTATCCGAAACTCTGAACCGTATTTCTCGTTTACTTGTATTCCTAGTCCTAACTTGTTTACTATTATTCACTAATTTTGTATATAAATTTGCTCAATATCGATGTCTTGTGGTTAAATCACCAATTTTTCTAATTGCTAGTTTTCTTACATATTCGTACCTCGAAAAACACGTCTAAATTAACCTTACCTCGTGCTGAGTCATTTTAGCTCGCTTGAGTTGGGAATTTTCCACTAATGATGCAATCTTTCTCTTATGTACTATTGTTTTAGGCTCTTTTAACTTGATATAATCATCCGACAGATAATATTTTAACAATAAAATAAAGTTAATAATTTCTAACACCCCCGGTGTTACAGCCCTGTTTAAACAGAGGTGTTTTTTAAACAGGGCTGTTTAAACAGAGCTGTTTAAACAGAGATGTTTAAACAGGGGTGTTTAAACCGCCTAGTTTAAACAGAGGTGTATTTAAACAGGGTAGTTTAAACAGGGTTGTTTAAACAGAGCTGTTTAAACAGGGTAGTTTAAACAGGGTTGTTTAAACAGAGCTGTTTAAACAGGGTAGTATAAACAGGACTGTTTAAACAGAGCTGTTTAAACAGGGGTGTTTAAACAGCTCAGTTTAAACATTGGTGATTTTAACGTGGGTTGTTATTAACTTAAATAATATTCCTAAATTATATATTTCATCGAAAATTTCGTATACAGAGTGATGCGAAAAATTTAAAAATATTATTTTTACTATCAGTCAAGATTTTTGACAAATAATTTCAAAGGCAATGTCTGTACTGCCTAGAAAAGTATCATTTTTACACGTAAATCTCCATAAGAAAATTTCAGGTTCGATTTGCATTTTTATAACCATTTTAAGGCGTGGCACTTTTCGGCCACCGTTCAGTCCACCATCGTGTTAGATGAGTTGGGGTAGAATATTAAGGATATTTTTAGCGGGGAAGGTGATTAGTAGATAAGAAATTACTATGAAGTAATTAGCTGATTAAAAAAATGATAAGAGTTAATGGGATAATAGTATTAGAAATAATATTAATACATTCTATTTCTTCAAACATTTTAAAATCTTAATTTTTACCGATCGGTTCTACGTACATATTTGCTTCTATCTAAACACACATACCGACTGTTATTTTACAAGTAAATAGCTTTTTCAACTAATTAATATTCTCCTGATAAGGACGGAAGTTGCGAAGGCTGACGGCTTCCGACGTTCTTATCGCTGTATACTCATTTCTATTGCCACTAAAACACATGTAAATACGTTTTGATTTCCTTGTAAACAATTTCAAACTAAATCATTAATTTTCTTTAATTGTTAATGCCCTTACCTCTCGGAATTAAGAAACCCTAATAGCGCTATTACTTTATTTAAATTTTTCTCTTTTCTTTGATACCCATCATGAATTTTATCATATTCGAGCCCCCTTTTCATCAACCGGGAGTTCTACCGTCGACTGTTTAAACAGAACTGTTTAACCAGGGGTGTTTAAACAACCCTGTTTAAACAGCGGTGTTTTTAACAGGGTAGTTTAAACAGAGCTGTTTGAACAGGGCTGTTTAAACAGGGGTGTTTCAACAACTCAGTTTAAACATTGACGATTTTAACGTGAGTTGTTTAGTTGTTATTAACTTAAATAAAATTCCTAAATTATATCTTTCATCGAAAATTAACTATACAGGGTGATGTAAAAATTTTGAGATCTAATTTTTACTAGTTCCAATGACCTGATACATATTTTTCTATTACTAAATCCCCCTAATATTCATAACTTATATAATTAATCCAAAATTTGCTATACAGGGTGATGTAAAAATTTGAAATCTAATTTTTCCTCAAAGTCGAGATTTTTGAAAAATAATTTCATTAATCGAATGATCTCATCATCTACTATCCTACATCCAAATTTCAACTCTCCAACCTGAGCCATTAGAGCGCTAATAGCAAAAAACTATATCTCCGGAACCAAAAGGCCGATCGACGCCATTCTTTTTTTAAACGCTTTCGGACACCGCCCTGAACACGTGACATATGTTGAATTTTTTTTTTGACGTTTAACACGTGACTGGTGACAGTTGACATGTCTTAAATGACAGGTGACAGCTGACATATTTTTACGCATGTCTTCTGACGCCATTTTGAACACGTGACCTACGTTAAATTTTAATTTTGGCGTTTCATAAGTGACAGGTGACAGTTGACAGATCTTAAATGACAGGTGACAGCTGACATACTTTTACACATGTCTTATGACGCCATTTTGAACACGTGACGTATGTTAGTTTTTTATTTTAACGTTTCATAAGTGACAGGTGACAGTTGACAGATCTTAAATGACAGGTGACAGCTGACATACTTTTACACATGTCTTATGACGTCATCCTTCATACGTGACGTATGTCAAATTTTAATTTTGACATTTGACAAGTGACAGGTGACAGTTGACAGGTGACATTTGACAGCTGCGCGCGCAGGTTAGGTTTGCTGACGTAAGATCCAGTGACGTAGACTTCGATGACGTACTTGAAATTTGCGCATGCGCAAAGGTGGCCGAGATATGACGTCATAGATCACAAGATAAGATCCCGCCGGCGGGCGGTGGGGGCAGAGACCCCTATCTTGTACTACTCCTGAAAAATAGTAAATATTAATATATTTTATTTATTTCAGATGCCATCAACGCCGATAGAGTGGGAAGAAATTGCAAAGAATTTTGAGGATCATTGGAATTTTCCCCACCGTCTGGGTGCCATGGATGGCAAGCACATTGCGATTGTTTGCCCGCCCAACAGTGGCAGTAAATATTTTAATTACAAACAATTTTTTAGCGTTGTGCTATTTGCTGTAACAGACGCACAGTACAATTTTTTGTATGCGGAGAGTATGGGAAGAATATCTGACGGGGGAGTTTTCAGTCATACCGCTTTTGGAAAAACACTCTTGAGCCATACTCTAAATATACCGCACGCTAAGCCCCTTTCTGGTCGAGAAATGTTAACACCATATGTTTTCTTGGCAGATGACGCATTTCCCTTGACGGAAAATATTTGTAAACCGTAAACCGTACAATTAAACATAGGATCTCCTAAACGTGTGTGTAACTACAAAATATCCAGAGCACGCCGAATTGTGGAAAATTCTTTTGGGATCTTGGCTTCAGTTTTTCGTATATTACATACAACTATTGATGTTCAGTTGCAATATGTTCCAAAAATAATTATGACCTGTGCATATTTACATAATTTTTTGCGACGAAACACAAGAACACAAACTATCTATTCACCACCTGGGGCTTTTGATAGTGAAGATATCAACATTGGAAGAGTAGGACCAGGATCGTGGAGAAATGATTAACAACATTTAACAAATTTACAAAATTTAAGAAGAAACGCAACCACACGAGCAAAAGCTGTAAGAGATGAGTTTATGCATTATTTCATGACGGATCGTGGTCGAGTTGCATGGCAAGATAAATATTTAGGAGGAAGGACATAAATATTACTTTCCCAGTACATGTCAATCTGCATAGGCCTGTAGTAATTTAAATTGATTAAGAGTGGTAATTAAAATTTATAAATCTGTGTCAAGTATTACCGAAATATAGATAATGAAGATATTCTACTTACCTTAGTTGTATTCTCGCTGTCCATTCCAGTATTCGGATTTTTCAAATTTGCGACGCACTTTGTTCAAGAAAAAGTGTTTGATTAAAAAAACCGTCAAAGACACTATGATGAGTATCATTGACCAAATACTTACCGCTTAAAACTTAAAAAGAACATTGAAATAGCTCCGAAAGGTACTCTAGAGAAAGACACAGAAACAACAGGGTGTTCTGAGGGGAGCAAGTTGTAGAAGGGCGCGTGCAAATTAGCCCTCAGCTCAGTTAGCCGGAATAGGTTCGATTGGACGCCACCAGTTTTTTACACCGACACAAACTGGAAGTCGCCTAGGTGCTTCTCACACAACAAACCTGCTAGTCATAATTTAAAATTCAAAAACATAGGGCGCAGTGAGCTGGATAAAAAAAACTGAATACGTATAACCCTATACATTTATTTACACAAATTGAAGGTGTTTTACAGATGTTGTACACAAAAACAAAAAAAAATTGAAAATTGGGCGATTTTGCCCCCGTAAAATAATTAATTACACGAACAACTCCGTGAGGAAGTCTCTCCTCCTATACAAAAAATTCATAGGGTGGCTTCTTAGCACCCACCGAAGAAATGGAGGCTGCTTAGCGCCCACCAAAAATAAATAGGGATG
This sequence comes from Philopedon plagiatum, assembly GCA_963971165.1. Classification (NCBI taxonomy): domain Eukaryota; kingdom Metazoa; phylum Arthropoda; class Insecta; order Coleoptera; family Curculionidae; genus Philopedon; species Philopedon plagiatum. Next base: position 30,598,936 of record OZ020193.1, on the reverse strand, counting down.
TTCGTAGCCCCTACAGAAGACAATAGGGATGCTTGGTAGCCCCTACGGAAGACCCTCTTCAAGAGGGCTCGATATTCAAAATTCCCCAAACAAATTACCTGTCACAGTATCTCGAGAGAGAACAAACGATATCGCCTCGTACGCAAACCATGTGATTTTTTTACCACCAGCACTTTCACTTTTCTTTTTCTTCTCCTCGTTCTTTGGATAAGTTCTCAAGCTTCTAAATTTTTTGTAAGCATCATCACTTGTTATTTCAAATTTTGCAGCGACAGCAGCCCATCCATCTTTTTTTGCATTTCTGTCTTTGTATATTCCAGTTTCAACATTCCACAGTACAGGATGTAAATGTATTTCATTAATGAAGTCAATAATTTTTTCATTTGAGCATTTATTCATTTTTCTCAAAATAAAAGAATAAAACAAAAAGGTAACTTCCAAATTCTGCAAGTGATAAACAACAACATACGTCAAAAAAGAATGCACATATGTCGTAAAGCGAGACAAAAATAGAGAAGGCTCGGAAATATTGCAAGTATTTTCGATTGCGGAGCGGTCGACCGGCAACACAGTAAAAATACTAAACATGTTTGGCTATATTAATGGGCAATCCGAAATATATTGCAATATATTTCTAGATATGGCTGGCAGTGTTTCCGGCAACTTCCAGCTACACTATTGCAGCAACACATTGCCGTAAAAATGTTGCCCGTTTAGAAGCACCTTAACATTTCAGTTTTTACAGCGAGGTGTTTTTTTTTAAATTTTTTGCTGAATTTAGACAATTAAAATGGATTTAGCAAATTATGAAAGGTTTCTTGGTGGCTTTGAGTTAGTTTTGTGCCTTTATGCGGCAATAAAACTTAGCAAAAAGCGCACACGTCGTTTTAAAACTAGACTAATAAATAGGGCACGGCGGATGGCAGGTGAATTTCAGTACTATAAAAAGATCAAGGCAATGGACAGAGAGCAGTTTTTTAAATAGGGAACAACGAATATTTAATTAGCGGCTGTTCAGGGCTCGGCAGGTCATTGAAAATACTTTTGGAATTCTGTCTGCTCGTTGGCAAATACTAAAAACTACCATCAATGCTGATTTTGACACTGTTGACAGTATTATTAAAGCAGTAGTTCTATTACACAACTATTGCCAGACAGAACTATGTTCCGACTATTGCCCACCAAGTTATGTCGACATGGATGGAGAAAAAAATGGGGGTTGGAGAGAAAAAATGTCCTTACAGTCAGTGGGGAGAATGGCAGCTAATATCTCTAAACGGAGATTATATCAAATACGAGACAGATTAGCAAACTACTTAGTTTCTGAGGAAGGACAAGTGCCTTGGCAGGAACAAGTAGTAAATAGAGGTTATTGTTACAATAAAAAAAAATAGAGTAAATTTTGCAAGCACAAAGTATTAGTAATTTAGTATAAGTAATGTACAAAATAATTTGGTTAACTTTCATGTATTATGTATGTATATTTTATGTTACTTATTTCTCATAATTTTGTATTTTTCTTATAAAAGAATATTTTTAGGTTAGTTACTTTAGGTGAAGTCAACGTTTCTCTGCATAATTTATATTTTTTTGTTCTCGTAATATGCATTGATGTAAATTGAAAACCTTAGAATGTAGTAATTTTCCCCTTTTTTTCCAGTGTCTAAAATATGTTAGTTTTATAAAGTTAAAAAGTGATCACAAACTGCAAACTGTGTTTTGGTAGTTAAAATTCTTGCGTTTTTTTTCTTTGGTGTAAGTGTCAGGTATTTATATTTTTTTTACGGAATGAGTATGAAAAAATTGGCCAGTATAATTATTTACAATACAATACAATATATATATATATATATATATATATATATATATATATATATATATATATATATATATATATATATATATATATATATATATACATATTCCAATACAAAAACTATTTTATTGCTCTAGAATTAGCAACATTTGATTTCTTTTGCCTCCTCTGGGGGCATTTCTTCCAGTCTTGTACAGACATATTCGGCAAATTTTTGATTGACATTACCTTATTTACACCTGCTGTAAGAGTGGAGCATATTTTTTGGCGACATTCACGACTCCTTCAATGTCTGAATCAGTCTTTCGCTTCTTAGGCCAATCATTAGAGCTTTGTGCGTGAAAAAAGACTAGCAGAAAACCACCTGTGCCATCATTTGAAAGACACTCCGTAGATATATTCTGATGTGTTTTCGACTCGCAACTCTCATTAATTAATTTGTTATTGACATTTTAGTGCAAAAAAACGTTTTTTTTTTGTTTTTTTTGGTTATAAAACGATAACTACTCGAAGAATTTCAATTCCGTGAATGGAAAAGTTGTAGAGAATTAAATTACGAAGAAAATAAGATGTGGAGCGATCCGATCGGTTGATTAGAACCAAAGAAAATCCGGAAAAATCGGAAAACTGAGCTTAATCTTGAAAAATTCATAACTTTTCCATTTATAAAGATTAAGAGCGGAAATTTGGCACAGAAGTAGATAATTATATCAACTTTAAGTGTGCGCAAGGCAGGTGCTGTCGGACCATTAGTTTTTGCGCAAGTGCAATTTCAATTTTTTATGCATTTTTTTGCCGGGAGCCTGCTTGCGTTAAAAATGGTCCTATTTTAATTCTAATACCGGTTTTCAAAACTAAAAGTAAAATACTATAAATCGTATATACCAAGTTTTCATTAAAATACAGCGAAATGGATGAAACACACTTGAACATCGGTGTAAATGGCCTTGGGCGCGCGAACGAGCGAGTGGTGGGGGAAGGAGGGGAAGCGTACATGTATAGACATACAGGCGAGCCGCGCGGAGCGTCACATCTTTTCACTGGCTTTTCTCGGCGACTACTGCAGCTTTTTGGATGATTCTTTTTATGATTTTGGGGTTACTGAATGCGAGGACTCTGATTCTCTATTCAGATTCCACGAATAATTCAAGATAAAGCTACTATTCCGGATTTCGCAATGGTCTAAGGATTAGAAGAGACGAGACATATATGTATATAGCTATAGCACGCTTAAATTTTGAATAGCTGTGTAACCGTCTAATGCGCCCCCTCCCTCTCTCTTCTATTGTTCGGTGGTATGGGTACAGCTGTTGCCTTGGGATTCAAACGAATAGAAGAGAAAGCGACGCCAACGGTTAGATGCTGCAGAGCGTTCGGAGCTGTGAGTTGTACTTTTCGATCTGATTGATCAATCTGCATCCGACGATGATTCTGACTTTGATAGTTTAATAGATAGCGAGCAGATCGAAGAAAATGAAATAAACTATGCGGACCTTCCGAAAAGAAGGCGAATTTTATAACTAATGTATTCGGCGCAATAATATGTTCATATTGTTTATCATCCATTTTTAATCATATTAATTTTTTGTGAAAAAAAATAGTTGTTTATTATACAAGGGGAAAAAAGTATTAAATTTTAGCTCGAGGTTGTGTTGTCTCTCGACGCGAAGCCGAGGGAGACAAAAAACCGAGAGCTAAAATCTAATATTTTTCCCGTGTATAATACACTATGTTTTTCTGCGACGGGAAAAACGACGATTTAATATTGAAAAAACCGAGGAAAAAACCTATTATTACAATATATTAAAGTCAGAAAATTATCGATGCTAAATTTGAATGTTTAAACTGGTAGGCTGTTGTACTTATAGCGACAATTAGACCTGCGTTGCTAAGGAAACCTATAAAGTAATCAAACATCTATCATTTTAATTCTGGGATTTGATTTAAAAATTGCAAACTTAGTGGTTGTTTAGTAGTTATTTTGAATAATATACAGTTAAAAAATGTCTGAAAGGAAATGTAACTTTTGTATAATAAAATATTGCAAATTTAAATATCTACATCTACTTATGTGTATATACAGGGTGTCCCTGGATGGGGTTACCTATACCACAAATGGACCTAATTTTTAATATTTCGACAAAAAGTTATTCTTGATAAAAATTTTTGCTTGTAAAAAAAATACGATTTGTTGTAAAAAAAATTCTATGGATTCTATTTTTTCCTCTGAAGGCTAAGTTGTACATGTGCGGTAAGTTTTAAAATATGCAATATTTGATAATCAAATTAATTATTATATTTTAAATGCAAAACTTACTTTCTGGCTTTAGTATACTTTGTTTAAAATTTTCTGGCTTTAGTATACTTTGTTTAAAATATCATTTTGTTGAAATATATCCAGTCAGATTCTGGGGCGTCTGACCCAGATTTTGTTTTCTTTTTCTTTACGAACTTATCTCTAAGCGCCTTCCACTGCTGTTGGCGTGTTTAACTACAAAAGAAATAAATAAATTGGTAAACATACTACATAGTACATAGTACGTTCCTTAATTGTAATTAAACAGATAACTTTTTTACATATATTTGCATGTACTTTATGTTTCTGTGTAGTTTTTTACATAACCAGTTGTATTTAAAATCATAGCAATTTCTTCCCATGCAAGATTCTTTTTTTATATCTTTGCAATTTTTATGGCTAATATTATATAAAAACTTGTAGTTCTGGATGGTAGCCCCAAGTCAATTTCACTTCCCACAAGAGCTTCAGGTTCAACTAAAATCAAAGGAAAATTAGCAGTTACAACTATCTACAAAGTATGTTTGTACCTACCGAGGATCTCAGTTTCCATTTCACTCATTTTTTATCAAAAAACCAGCAATTTACAAACAAAAAACAATCCAACTAACAACACCAACCCAAAACAAAACTTTTAAATGACAGTTGCCCGTTGACGTTGACACTTGATAGCTGCCAACTATGACGTGAGACAAATAATAAAATATTATTGGCTTGGCGTCACCGCTCAATAACTACTTGAATACAAGGACACAATGCTTATGACTTAACGTTATGTGACGTCATCACCCGAAGTCATTACATATACGGATATCTACGCAACAACTCCTACTCTATGGCCATACGCAAAAACTCCTTTCAGGTTCAGCCGCCCGACCCGAATTCGATTGACAAAAATTTGGACCGATCCGGATCACTTTCCGACACATTTCATCTCTTTCTACTACCCTTCCTGATTCAATTACGTATTCCTCTAACTTAATGTTTGTAACCTGATCCGGATCGATTAGATTTTGTCAATCGAATACGCTGTGCGTCCAGACATGTGCTTGAAACAATATTGTCAGATTATCTATAATTCTTAATTAGGATAAGCTTAGAAATAACTTTTCTTTGTGTAATGTGTTTATAACTACGTTAACTTAGTTATTAACACAGGCCTAATATAATTTTACAGCAGTATTTTATTGGGAGTATTTTGAAGTTAAATAAAAAAATAACAATAATAATAAGTTTTAGTAAACGTGCAGTCAGCAGACAAAACGCTACCGTCGATCTGGCAACGTTGTACCATATGACATGCAGTTTTCCTTTTCGTGTTAACAATCTACAAGTGTTTTGTGTATTTAGTGAAAAAACAAAGTGTATTACCGGTTTCAATAGTGTTTTAAATAATTATTAAAATGCCTTATAGATGTTGTGTAGTCGGTTGTAAGGGTAATTACCCAAACGGACCAACAGTACGAGTATTTCGTTTTCCTAAGAGTGTGGAAGGGCAAGTGAAATGGCAGAAGGCCGTACATCGTGAAAATTTTATTCCAAATGCTAGTAGCCGAGTATGTGAGCTTCATTTTACAGAAGATGATTTTATCAGGCAGTATAGTCAGCAAGACACGAGAACCGGTGAGGTCGTTTCTGTAAAGTTAAATATACCAAGATTAAAAGAGCACAGCGTACCTAGTAAATTTCCCAATTGTCCAAAATACTTATCAAAAACTTTAACGCATCGAAAAAGCAGAGAAGAAAAACTTAAAGAACTAGACGAATTACGATTTCAAAAAGGTATTGAAGAAAGCAAGCGTGAAATTTTAATACATAAAGAACTTAGAAATTATAAAACTTTTGAAGAATTTAATAATTTGTTTAAAACATTTAGTTTAAATGAAGGGTGGTTTATTATTAATGAAAAAACTTCAAAGACTCTCTTTAAGATTAAGCATATTCCGGGGCCTTCAATTACATGGGCTGTTAAAATAAATAATAATTTAGAAATAAGTACATACTTGTACGGACAACCAGTAAGTATACAAATTGATAAACTAAAAACGCCCTTTTTGTCAAGTAGTTTGGATGAATTGCGAAATTTACTTGATACCATTGATTGTTCGATGAATATTCTTCCTTTAGATTCCGAACAAGACAATAATAACTCTGAAAATAACTCGAATCCTGACCGCGATCCCGAATATGACTACAGAAAAAATAACATGGATATGTCAAAAATTAATGAAATTTTGAACTTTGTTTCAGATTTGCTAAAAAACTTAAAAGTAGACAATGATATTTTAGCACAAGCTTTGCAATTTATTTCCGAACAAATAAAATTAAGAACTTTGCCAAAAGAACGATACAGATATTCCACTACAACTATGGTATTTTGTTCAATTGTATATACAATCAGTCCTCATGCGTACAGATATTTAAGAAATCACTGGCCAATAATTTTACCCCATCCTGAAACTATCAAAGGCGTCTGTAATAATTTTTTAACTGATCCCCATATTGATGAGAAAAAAATTTTTTTGACTTACGCACAAAATATTTTTAAATATTTAAATGATCAAGACAAAAATGTTTGTCTGCTAATGGATGAAATTCATATTAACCCTTATTTAGACTATAAAGGGGGAAACCTGGTGGGGGCATCAGTAAATAATAACGAATTGTTAGCAACATCTGCATATACTTTCATGATTACAAGTATTTGTTCAGATTTGGAAGAAGTTGTTCACATTGCCCCTATATCTAAAATTAACCATGAATTGCTTTTTCATTTTATCAAAACAATAATAACTCATTTAGAGGCTATCGGTTATATAGTTTTTTGTGTACTCAGTGACAACAATGCCATTAATGGAAAAGCTATGTCAAATTTTTCACCAAAAAAAGAACTTAATATAGTGTTCCCACACCCTGTCGATGCTAAAAGACCTTTATTTTACTTGTTTGATTCTGTCCATCTCTTAAAATGTATATTCAATGCCTGGCTAAACTCAAAACCTGATCAGACATTTACATATCCCGACTTTTTTACTGGCGAAGAAAAAGTTGCATGTTTTGCATCTCTTAAAAAATTGCATGACTTGGAACACAACATGTTACTAAAATTTGGCTTCTCTTTAAATTTAAAAGCTCTGTATCCGTCTAGCATGGAAAGACAAAATGTAAAACTGGCATTAAAAGTTTTTAATCCTTTTGTAATTGAGGGCTTACAAAATTTTGACAAAGATATCCCCAATGCTCAGGACACAGCCGAGTTTTTGAAAATAATAGTAAAGTGGTGGAATATAATAAACGTCAAAACACCATTAAAAGGAAAGCGTTTGCGTGATATTTTCCAGGAACCTATTGTAAAAGGTAAAATAGTAAACGACCCAAAACTTGACTTTTTGAAACAAATGTTGATTTGGTTAGATAACTGGAAATCAGAAATTTTTTTAAAAAAATTAACACGCCAAACTCACACAGCTTTGTCCCATACAATTTATGGTGTGCTGGAAATTGTGAAATATTGTTTTGAGGAATTAAATTTAAATTATATTTTGTTAGGAAAATTGCAAACTGATCCCTTAGAAAATCGCTTTGGAAAGTATAGACAGTTAGCGGGTGGACATTATCACATCTCAATTCGACAACTTTATGAATCTGAAAAACGACTACGAATTCAATCAATATTGACACTAAAATCCCATAATTTTGGAGAGTTAAGAATTGAAAAATTCTACGAATCACCTGATTGTGACGAACAGGACAGTGCTGAAGACTGTTCTAAAGAAATTGACGAAATTCTTAAAAATATTATTATTCAAAAATCTGATATGGACAACTTTAAACCAGAAATGCCTGTGATTACGTATCTGGGGGGATATTGCAGCCATATTGCTTTAAAGAAGCTGAAATGCAATTATTGCAAAAATTCTTTGATATGCAATAAAGAACTTATTGTTGAAGATAATTTTAATCTCATAACTAACTTAAGCAGAGGTGCCCTGCAATATCCTAGAGATCATGTAATTGAAATAGTTATTGTTTCATATATTTTATTCCAGAAAATACTTAGTGACCATGAGAATACATTCTTAAACATTTTTTCTCAAAAATCATTTCTGACTAATCTCGTATTTAAATATATCCTTAAACAAGAATTTTTAATATACTTTGATGGCTGCAATACACACTCAGCAAAAACAATTATTGATATTTTACTTAGCAGTATTACCAACACTCTGCTCAAAAATTACTGTGCCAAGAAAAATAACCGGTTAGGTAAAGGTCATAAAAGGAAATTAAATACATATACAAAATAATTGGACATACATTAACTTTAACTTTAAAGTGGCTAGGTAATCCAATGATGATTTTCAGTAAATTTTTCTCAGTACTTAGTTACTCGTAAATCCTCGAGTACCTAAATTTTTGGAAAATTTTGCTATCTGAGGATACACAATATCTGAGGCAAAATCTTTAGGATCTCTTAGTTTAATAGAAGATATTATTTTTTATAATTGGTATTAATACTCACCTTAAAATATGTACCTAAAAAAACTACAGTAAAACATTTTACACAAAGTAGTTCTTTTTAAAATCATTATAGTTTTTATCACTTATACATATTTTAGATCTTATTAACGCATAATTTGCCCAAATGCAAGTTTAAATATTTAAATAATGATGGTCTAAAGTGCAAATTTATAAGTCACACAAAAACATAAATCCAAAAAAAGCATATAATATAATATTGTATTCATTTATTCATATGACCACGGCTGATGACGTCACAGATAAGCATTGTGTCCTTGTATTCAAGTAGTTATTGCACCGCTACGGATTTACTACGAACTCCAGCGCCGAACAGTTAAAGTTGGTTTATGTTGAACGGCTGCCGCACAGTGGGCCCAAGTTGGATTTTGTCGATCCATTCTTATATTTGCTTATGGTATTAAAAGACTCAAGAAAAAATTGTCATAAAAAATTGGCACCCCCTAGGGGTGCGGTTAGGGTGTGGAAAATATAAACACACCCTGATTTTTATAATTATAATAATAAAGGGGAACATTACGAAAAAATATTGACACCCCTTGGGGCTCAACTAATGGAATAAAATTCGGGACAATGCAATTTACCGTTTACTTGCCGCCCCAACCGGCGCCGCTGCGCGGGCTGGTATTGTACAAGTATGCACGTGTCTGCAGCATTTCTTGGTATAATTGTCTTCCTTAGACACTACACGAGATGACCATACGCAATTTATAAAATCCTGGTGGGTCCTTTGTATTGCAAGGCCGGATTCTCTTTTGCATTTATTGTAATCTGTAGGATTTTCTACGATGACGTAGGTATTTTATAACTGTATATACAAAAAGGAACAAAAAGTAAATATGCATGTTGTAGCCCAAAGAATGCTTTATAAGGTAATTTATACACCAACGGTGAGTTTATGAATATAACGTAACAGAAAAGAAAAATATCCTTGCTTTAATTTGTGTATTACTACAAGTTCTTAATTTGTTCGCACTTCGCGCGTAAAACATGAAGTTGGAATGCATATGCTGATGTTAAGTACTAGTAAAATAAGTAATTTACAGGTATTACTAGATATTCATGCAATTTTAACTAAATTGGTTAAGATAAAAAAAATGATTTTCGATCGCGTTTTCTTAAATCTGGCCCACCGTGTGCCGGTGCCAGCGCGAACGCCAGCGAAGTTTATAAACCGCTGTCTTACGAGTTTATAAATCCAGCTTAAAGCCATTCAAAGGAAACATCCCAAGTTGGTCGTTGGTTTTCCAGTGCTCAATCACACAAAAACTTTTGCAATTTCTCTCATTTTCTAGCAAATGATTTAACCGATCAACACAGTTTCCTATTGATTGTACATTTTCGTGAATTAAACACCCTTGAATTCCTACCTGCCGACGTTTTTTTTACCGCCCCAATTGTCTTTTCTTGTGCATGTTGGGTAACGTCTTGGCGATCTACTGGCCTAAAAAAGATCCAGCATCTTTTAGGAAATCCTTGTGTCGTTTAAAATCAATTTGTTGTATACCCACACCTTTGGGCCACGAGGAGGTATCATACAATTTATCTTTTTTCTCCAATGAAGTAATCAAAACAAATGACTTCAACTGATTACTGTTTGAAGGTATTTCCTTGACAAAAATCGTCTCCCTCTCAAAGCCTTGCTTATTCTTAATAAAGTCCTTTATTTCATTTTCATCGGTTGTTCTCTTAACCCTGTAAAAGTCCACCTTCGAAGCTGTCAACTCTAGATTCTGCAGTACCGATTTTTTTAGGATGCCTTTTCCATTGTTGCCTTCTTCTAGGAAATCGAAAATCTTCATTTTCCTTTTCAAAATCATATTGATTATTTTGACGTTTGAACCTATCATCTTGTGGTTCGGTGTTGTCAAGTTTCCCTGGTTTATTTAACCTACTTTGAAGCGTGGAGTCGTTTCGCCCGATCGATGGGTTCAGTTCGATGAGTAGTGTTCTCCTCTACTCGATTGAATTGAAGCGATTCCGTACTGCTTCGTTGTATCGCATGTTATCTCCGCTCTGCGTGTTACCCTGCATTTGCGCTGTGTTGCCAGCTTGTCGGATTCTTTCAAGCATATGTGGCATATTGGTGTTTCGGTTCAATTTTTTTTTTATTTTCCTGTCTATATATTTTTTCCAATAATAATAAGCTATTGTTTTCCTTTAAAATTAGGTTCTTGTCCTCCATTTCTGTTACTAAAGCCTTTAAATATTGTACCTCAATATCCAGTTTTTATATTTGATATTTTTGTATTTTATAAATTGTTTCCGTACTAATAACCTGCAATAATACATCAGTTGAAAATCACAATAAAACGTTGTTGTACATTTGCCTTTTTATTAATAAAATAAATATTTTTACAAAGTTTTTTCTCAATCGGCTAATATTGGTGTCTATAACAGATAAGAGTGACATGTTTAAAAATACTACCCTGGACCTTTTAGCTTTTATTAGAGGTAATTCCAAAAAACTTAAGTGCAATAAAAGATATTTTATGGATAATTTCCAGTCAAACAGTAAAATATATATTTTGTAATCATTTTTTTTCTAAAAAGGGTTAAGAAAGTTCCTCTATAACAATGATATGTTATTAATTCCTTCGATAGCTGTAGTTTTTTTATGGTTCAGTGAAATTGGCGGAAACAAAGAGAGGATGACTTACCGATCTGGTGTCAGTCCACTGGATCATGGGGGCCCCCTGGATGTGTTAATCTGAAGATTTCCTTTGGGTCATAACTAGCACTTAAAAGTAGTCTTATACTAAATTATTTGTAATATGCGGGCACTCTATGGTTTTCACTAGCGAGTTCATTTAAGAATGCGTGTATGCGGGTGTTATTTTATTAAGTTAAGTTTTTGAATGCTGAAGCGAGACTTCCACTCCCGCGCATGGCGATAAGAAGTCACCTCTCAGGTAAAAGCCAAATCACTGAATTTGTCAACACTAGATATTTAAGTTAATATTAAGTTAGGTTAAAAAAAACGTGCAGATGGCGCAGTTAGTATTAAATGTTAAATTATATTAGTCTTATTACTGGAATTATATGAATATTTTACAGGACTAAATTTAAATTAAATAAAATTAAACTCAAACTAAAGGAAAACGAACCATAACGGCCCACCGTAAATGCTATGCATTTACCGTAGAACCCATCGGGAATGGGCATAATTTTGAAATTGGGCGTTTTAACATATTATTGCCAGTCTTAACTAGAGCAACACGGGCCACATTATCCGATCCACGATAGACTTAATTAATTCTCCCTAATTGCCATTGAAGTGGTAGTAGAATCATTTTGTATTACGACTATACTTCCTACTTCCGGAACGCTGTTGTTATCTAACCACTTACTACGCTGTTGGAGAGTATGAAGATATTCACGTTGCCAACGCCTCCAAAAATCTTGCTGAATTCTCTGGAGCAATTGCCAACGAGTTAAGCGATTTAATTTTAATTGAGTAACATTAGCATCTGGAGCAGCACGCAAAGGCTCCAGTGTCAAGAAATGACCGGGCGTTAATGCACTCATATCATTGGGATCTGAACTTAAAGGAGTGATAGGTCTTGAATTAATAATGGCCTCAATTTGACAAAGAACTGTATAAAATTCTTCATATTATGTAAGAACTTGCAAATCAGCGACCCTAGCTAAATGTGTCTTAGTTAACTTAATATTACTTTCCCAAATCCCGCCGAATTAGGGCTAGGGGGGGGGGGGGGGGAATGAAATGCCAATTGATAGGTTCCGTCGAATCATAATTCATTGTTGTTCATTTGCGCTAACAAAATTTGTTCCGTTGTCACTGTATAGATCAGTACAACGGCCGCGGCGAGCTATGAATCTGCGCAGTGCGGCTATGAACGGGTCGGCGGTTAAATCACTAGCCAGTTCTAGATGGATTGCCTTTGTTGCGAGGCAAACAAATAGGCACCGTACGCCTTGGTGGGTTTGACACCACGATGTTTGTGCATAGTAATTGCGAACGGCCCACCATAATCGACACCACTGTGTGAAAATGGTTTTAATTGCGAAATACGTGGAACAGGGAGATTTCCCATTTGAGGTTGAATAGAGCGCGGTTTTACTTTAAAACATTGGACGCATTTAGATATGAGAGAACGGATCAGCTGCTTGGCAGAAATAATCCAAAATTGCTGATGTAATAAATGTTGAACGGTCTGAATGCCACGCAGCATGTAAATATTTTCTATGCAAATTATCAATCAATAAACAGGACAGTCTGCTGTTTTTGGGTAATAAAATAGGAAATTTTTTATTATATGAAAGAGTAGAATTATACAAGCGACCTCCAACGCGAAGAATATTTTGCGAATCAATAAACACATTAAGTTTTCTCAAAGATTTTGGGAGAACGTAATCATTTTTCAGGGCGCTAATTTTTCTCTTGAACTACCCCTGGATCAAGTCCACGACGGCTGTTGCTCTTTTTTATTTTCTTCTGGAGGATCGCCTGGACCTTCACTATTACTGGAAGTTAAATTAAAACTATGTCTTTCAATATTTAAATCAACAAGGGTATGTTTTGTAGCAAGGTGCCTTCTTAAATTGCCTAAAGAGCCACTTGTTGTCCGAATAACTTGTCCACAATAGTTGCATTTCGAGCTATCGTTTTAATTTTTTTCGAAGTGATGCAGCGCCTTGTACTCATATTTAACATAAATAATTCTTATCTAAACTAACAACAATACTAACAATAGACACTCGATAACGTCGCTTATAGAAACGAATTTCTTGGACTGCTAAATCGATACGTTGCCGTTGCTTTATGTGTACTTCCCCGAAATAATATTTGGTATTTCACCGGTCAGTATATACAAGGTTGCGTTGTTGCCAAATATTGTTATCATTCGTCTAAATCGCATAAATACATAGTTCGTTATACTACGCGCCGCCGTTGTGCTTAATAGTTCGCGAACTAGTTCAAAAAACTAGTTCGTGGCCGCGAACTAGTTCGTGGCCGCGAACTAGTTCCCAAAAAAGACCTATTAAGCACACTTCTAGAAGTTTAGAGCTTCATACTAAATAGACGAGTGGATAGATGGACAGCTAGATGAGGAAATGGGTCCAGTTAGTCGAACAGGTAGACAGAGTAGTGGCCGGGTAGCCAGTCTGATAGCTAGTTAGTCAGAGAGACAGTCAGACACACAGACAGCCATATAGACAGGCAGACAGGCGGTCAGACACACAGACGGACAGACAGACATGCAGACGGGGCAGGCAGGCAGGCAGTGAGTTAGCCTGCCAGACAGTTAGACTGACTGACAGAAAAAGTGACTAAATCAAGTTACACATAAGAAGTTTACATGGCAGGAATTTAAAATTAGTACATCCAAGCCAATTCAGTTTTTTTCTGAGGAACTTGCCTATTCGGAAATAAAATTACCGATAAAATACTAAGAAACGATTTTAATTAAAAATTTGAACGTTTATTTTAGGAAAAAGGGTACAAGCACAAGATTTGTATGACAAAATATTTCCTGAACAGAGGGTGGGGGAAAACTAGGAAATTTTTGAAAACTAAAATTTTCTTTTATTTATTAACTGATTTAAATAAAAATTAAAAAAACAAGTAGCGCAAATGCGTTTCAATAATCATGTATTTGAAAAACCCTCATGTCCAGTCGCCATTTTGGTTAATCTTGGCTTTCATAACTTTAACTTTTACCCGGCATTAGTCGCTATTAAAAATCCCACCGTTAGTCGCGCGTGAGATCTTCTTTCAGGCATAAAATTTTATAAAATAAAATGTCGTTTACTTTAGAATATATTTTAATAAAGGCATATATTCTATAAAATATCTTATAGTTAGTTAGAAAACAATGACAGGTTTATAAATCTTCATCAGATCCCATTTCTAAGACACAGTTTTGACAGGAAAAAATTGTATGTTCAGGGCAAATGGGTCGCTGGCAGGTTCTGCATATTTTCTTAACCTTTCTATTCTTTCGGCGAGGACAGAAGCTACAAAAACTTGCATTGACATTTTCAGGTTGTCTTCTTCTGGTGGTAATTGTGCCGTTTTTCTAATTGGATTTCGTAGGCTGTACGGCAAGTTTGTAATTTGGATCGATTTCTGAGATGTGGTCTTATTAGCGAAAGAGCGAGTTCTTTTAAATATGCACGTCTAGGTGGTATAAGCAGGTTATTGTTATTTGCCTTATATATTACGTAACTGTTAATGCCGCCAATGTTTAGCATTGAAAAATATATCGTAAGTGGCCACCTACAACTTACTCTGGCAACCGAGTACAGCGCTTTCATTTCGTCGACTACATCAACTGCACCTTTAGTTAAATTGTAAAATGTTATAATTTCGGGTTTTACTTGGTCCCCCGTATCTTCATCTATGACGTCGTCGTCGTGCATGGTAGACAAAAGTAGTACATATTTCTTTTTTGTCTTTTGAGGTACGTATGAAACCAATACACCATCATTTGAGAAGGCAAACATACTACTCAAATATGGTCGTTCCTTAATATTTAAGAATTCAAGGGAAATTTCTTTCCTGTTTTTCCGCAGTGTGCCGACAATAATAATGTTGTGGTTAATTTTAAGATCCGTAGCCAATGGGACGGAAGTAAAATAGTTGTCCATCGTAACATTTCTGCCTGTATTGAGAATTGGTTCTATTATCCTCTTCACGACGCTAAAGGCTGTATTTTCCAGTTTATATTGACCTTCAGGCTGTTTCCTGCATAGATCTCCAAATTGGAGGTGTAAAACGATCTCGAATCGACTAGAGCAGTGGTTCTCAAATGTCTCGAAACTTCGGACCCCCGAAATTAGAGACTGGTAACATGCAGACCCCCGTGAACAGTTTAGCTTTATAATTAATAAATAAAACAGCCTTTGCATTTTTAAAAACATATGTAGTTTCTAAAAAAAAAACAACATTTATTTGAAAAACTCCGATTTCTTCAAAGCTGTTGGCAATTTGCACCAAAAGGCAACATGCTATTCGTAAATACAAAACGCATCCAATGGATATATAAAAATAACTGAACAACTGAACTAAACTTAACAAAATGTGTTATCTTCCCTAGCACAAAGATATTTTCTTAAACACAATGTAAAATATGAGAAATACTTAGTAGGTATCTTAATCATCAGTTCTGAATTTTAATGAAAAGAATGAAACACTGTTTTTTGTGTCATAATTCTTTCTAAATCTGGTCTAAGATTTAAAATTTTTCATTTTAGATCTGGTGCTACATCCAGCAGATTTCTTTGTTTTGATTTTAGCAGAACGTATTCAGTGAAAGTTTGCTCACATACCTAAATACGTCGTGCAAAAGAGCATAAAGTGTTTCACCAGCCTTTCCGGAGAACTCGTTATAATCAGAGCTTATTTTAATCCAAAATTAAATTAAATAATTATCCTTAAAAACACCTTTTTTAGAATTGCTACAATGTTAGGACAATTTCATTGTCAAGTAAAATTTTTGCCTAATTATTTTCATTTTATGTAGTAGGTTGGCGGACCCCCGAAAAATAAACCGCGGACCCCTAGGGGTCCGCGGACCACCATTTGGGAATCACTGGACTAGAGCGTAAATTTTGATTCCGTATTTTGCGGCTTGTTAGCAATATATTGCCGGAATTTGCATCGACCTCGAAATGCCTCAAGCATCTCGTCCACAGTTCCGTATTCACCAATTGTGCAATATAATTTACAAAGCTGTACGAAATCTTCAAACTGTTTCCTAATAGGGGCCAAATTATCCGAGGACTTGCGGACATCCCTATCATAAATATTGTCGAATCGTAGAGCACTTAGTAGTGTATAAAATCTCCTCTGAGACATTGTTGCCGAAAACATTCAGGAGCTGTGCCGTCATCTGTCCAGAGTTCAGAAATATTCACATGGCTAATTTTCTTTACACCAGCTAAGTACAGAAGACCAAGAAGAGCACTTAATTCCTCAAAAGTAGTATCAGCACAATCCCTTTTACTGGTATAGTTTGTGCGCTTAACTCGCAGATATAAATTAGTGTGATTGACCAGTTCTTGAACTGATGCGTCGGGAAAGAACAGTTTCCAACATTCTAGAGGTGTTTTTGCATTACGTGCGATACCTTTCACACCTGGCAGCTGTGTTACCAAATTGTGTCTCCTAGTACGACCTCTAATATCCGGGGTATGCTTTAACCATTTAGTAACTTTGTCTTTGCCGGTATAAAATGGAACATTTTGAAAGAAGTTGTCATCCGTGTCACTAATTATTTCACCACTTTCAGCAACACTCTCTTGTTCTTCAATTCTTTCATTGTCGTCACTTGTTTCGCAATCGGATTGTTCTGTATCCGTGTTGTGAAGGCTGTGCTCACTTTCCGCGTTACTTTCTGGCTTGTCAAATCTCTCATTTTCATCTTCGAGAGGTTCAACATGTTCATTTTGATCTAAAATAAATTACCGCTTTAAAAAAGAGTCGGGCACAGTCAAGAACCGTTATAAGTATTCCGATGTTTTTTTGGAATTTTTTTATTGTCTATTTTAGGTGTACAATAAAGTAAATTTAAAATTTTCTAGTTTCTAAGTGAAGCAATTCGGAAACTAAAAGTGCGAAAGGCATACAGTCAGTCAGAAAAACAACACGGAAAAAAAATTGTTGTAGATTTTACTACAAATGTAGAGACTTTTGCTCCAAATTGTTTGAAAAATAGGGACAAGAGCAATTTGTTGTGAACTGCTTCATGATATTGTTCGATTTCTTTTTAATTAATTGTATGAGTATCTAACAAAAGTTACAACATGAAAGTAGACAAGGAAGTTTAAAATCTAAAAGAGTGTTGTAGTAAAGCAGTTAAAATAATTCTTTGTAAATGGAGTCCAATTTTTAGGTGCAAATAATTTAAATATAAGAGTAAAAAAAATCAAATATATTGTTCGAGTAGTTTTAATAATTTGTTGGATATTTTCTAATAATTATTACACTTTAGTGAAGGTGGGAAACTAAATATATAAACTAGTTGTTGTATAATTTACTACAGTAATTTTTCTTCTTCCTGTTATTTATATTAAATGAGTTTTAAATTCTTGATAATATTTTTTACACAATTTGTCTCAAATACTTTACTACAAAGATATGACTATTTTGCAACTATTGTGTTACATTTTGGTACAGCGCTGTTGTAAAAACTTTTAAAATTATTGCACCGGATTTTCCACTGCTGTTGCTATATTTTTACCTGATTGTGTCATATTAAAACACAAAATTGTTTTAAAAATTAACACGTCTTTGTAGTAAATTAGTTAATACAATATTGTGTAGTTTCTAGCTTCTCCAGAAGTTTTAGCACCCTAAAATCTCTGTTATGGCACATGGGATCCACATCAAATTTGGTAGTAGTTAATAAATCCATAAAATTAATCTGAAAAATAAATTTAATTTAATTTTCTTTTATTTTTATTTTTTTCACAGCAATAAGTCCTTTATTAACCTCTGAAATCTGATTAGAAATTCTAAAATTCATGGATCGGCTGCTGTTTTGACCCTTTCATTTTGTTATATTAATTTATTATAATTACCTAAATAAAACAAATTACTTTAGAAATAAAATCTTTTTTTTTTACTAAACTGTTTAATGTGGCAACATGACAGCTTCCTATAAAGGATAATATCTAGTTGAAACATAATACCTTTTCATTAATTTGGAAAACTTTCTTGCATGAACTGATGTGCTATTCTAATATTCTTGGACTTGTCCAAATGAACGACTGATATTTTTCAGCTAAAAAATTTTTTTCGCTGGCGGTACCTTCTGAAATAAATCATTTATTAGAGTTAAAATGTAAAAGCTCCACACGTCGTTATGAGTATCTTATAATCTGAATTTATCTTTTAAGCTTTGTTTTACAAATTATATAACAATTATAAGAGAAAAAATTTACAGCCATAATATGCACTGTGCAGGTCTAATTTTTTGTCCTATAGCTAGGCATTTTTTATTCGTAGACATTGAACTGATTTATTTATAACTTAAAGCCTTTGAAAAAAAAAAAAGAAAACATTACACTTACCTGTATCTGCGTTTATATTACTTGTAGTTTCAAATCATTGTTATTTAAAGAAATTAATCCGTATTGCTTCAGGTTCCTTCGAATATCTCCTGAAATATACTCAGTATGATAAAATAGCTCTCAAACCACTATAAAAAATATGCTGCATGGCAGAATGGCAAATATTTCGAAAACTAGTTGACTTTAGGGTCACTTAACAGGTATGACTTTTTTGTCTTTAAGACAAACAAAGGCAATGTAATAAAACTGTTTTGTAACCGCCACTTTGGATGCAGGAAGCAGGATATCCCTTTGTAGGGTCACGTACCTACCTAGGTATATTGCCAAAAATATATTTGATTTTTAAGTAAAAATATATTTGTAGAATATCGTCGTTGATGCACGGAAAAAACTGCTATGCTATTTTCAATAATAGTATTATTCTTGACCACTGTCACATGAGTTATATTGAAGTTAATATTGTCTCAACAAAACATATTGTCAAAAGTTAAATATTTATTAATAGTTTTAAAAACTATATTATTCTTACCCTTAAATACATCAATGAAGTGTACAAATCCTCATTCGGTTAACAATTTTGTCGGCCATTTTATCCCGTGCCCATGCAAAGTTTTTCGCCGATTGCTAAACACTGCAAATAAGATGTAAATGAGGCCCCAAAACACCCAATATTAGTACATTATCTGCTGGTAAAACTTACCTGTAACTTCTCAGAAAATAATTGCAGCGAAAAGGAAACAAAAGCGCGAAATTTACTTATCTAACATAATCCAGCAAGTCATAAAACCTGTGCCTGCTAGAAGTGATAGAAAAAGAAAGGGTTGAAACCTGCAAAATTTTTGCATGCCGTACTAATGCACTCGAGTCATTGCCGATATCAGCCGAGTTTTCCCGAAAGAGAAGGCAGT
>OZ020193.1:29974336-29976836 GCA_963971165.1 Philopedon plagiatum | reverse complement strand
TCGATACATAAAAAAAGAGAGGAGAATTATTGTGGGCATGTCCGCTAGCAATGAACAGTAAAATAAAAAGTTAGAATGGTAACCCGTACGACACGTGTTTCTGCTCATTGGCTTCATCAGGCCCACGTATGTGACTGTGCCTCTCAACATAAGTCGAGATGCACAACGTCACATACGCAGTTACGGGTGTAACCTTAAGAAAAGGGAAAAAAAAAATATATTTAACGAGGACCACAAACAGGAGCCAGTGCACCAATTTGTGGCTTCAGCCAAAAGACCCCTTTTTTGGGGGCAACAATTAGCGTCGCCGACGGAGGCAACTATAGCCAACTGTCGTGGTATCCTATAAGCCCAAGAGAAGAAAAACAAATGCTAGAAACTAGCGCGGATCGATACATAAAAAAAGAGAGGAGAATTATTGTGGGCATGTCCGCTAGCAATGAACAGTAAAATAAAAAGTTAGAATGGTAACCCGTACGACACGTGTTTCTGCTCATTGGCTTCATCAGGCCCACGTATGTGACTGTGCCTCTCAACATAAGTCGAGATGCACAACGTCACATACGCAGTTACGGGTGTAACCTTAAGAAAAGGGAAAAAAAAAATATATTTAACGAGGACCACAAACAGGAGCCAGTGCACCAATTTGTGGCTTCAGCCAAAAGACCCCTTTTTTGGGGGCAACAATTAGCGTCGCCGACGGAGGCAACTATAGCCAACTGTCGTGGTATCCTATAAGCCCAAGAGAAGAAAAACAAATGCTAGAAACTAGCGCGGATCGATACATAAAAAAAGAGAGGAGAATTATTGTGGGCATGTCCGCTAGCAATGAACAGTAAAATAAAAAGTTAGAATGGTAACCCGTACGACACGTGTTTCTGCTCATTGGCTTCATCAGGCCCACGTATGTGACTGTGCCTCTCAACATAAGTCGAGATGCACAACGTCACATACGCAGTTACGGGTGTAACCTTAAGAAAAGGGAAAAAAAAATATATTTAACGAGGACCACAAACAGGAGCCAGTGCACCAATTTGTGGCTTCAGCCAAAAGACCCCTTTTTTGGGGGCAACAATTAGCGTCGCCGACGGAGGCAACTATAGCCAACTGTCGTGGTATCCTATAAGCCCAAGAGAAGAAAAACAAATGCTAGAAACTAGCGCGGATCGATACATAAAAAAAGAGAGGAGAATTATTGTGGGCATGTCCGCTAGCAATGAACAGTAAAATAAAAAGTTAGAATGGTAACCCGTACGACACGTGTTTCTGCTCATTGGCTTCATCAGGCCCACGTATGTGACTGTGCCTCTCAACATAAGTCGAGATGCACAACGTCACATACGCAGTTACGGGTGTAACCTTAAGAAAAGGGAAAAAAAAATATATTTAACGAGGACCACAAACAGGAGCCAGTGCACCAATTTGTGGCTTCAGCCAAAAGACCCCTTTTTTGGGGGCAACAATTAGCGTCGCCGACGGAGGCAACTATAGCCAACTGTCGTGGTATCCTATAAGCCCAAGAGAAGAAAAACAAATGCTAGAAACTAGCGCGGATCGATACATAAAAAAAGAGAGGAGAATTATTGTGGGCATGTCCGCTAGCAATGAACAGTAAAATAAAAAGTTAGAATGGTAACCCGTACGACACGTGTTTCTGCTCATTGGCTTCATCAGGCCCACGTATGTGACTGTGCCTCTCAACATAAGTCGAGATGCACAACGTCACATACGCAGTTACGGGTGTAACCTTAAGAAAAGGGAAAAAAAAATATATTTAACGAGGACCACAAACAGGAGCCAGTGCACCAATTTGTGGCTTCAGCCAAAAGACCCCTTTTTTGGGGGCAACAATTAGCGTCGCCGACGGAGGCAACTATAGCCAACTGTCGTGGTATCCTATAAGCCCAAGAGAAGAAAAACAAATGCTAGAAACTAGCGCGGATCGATACATAAAAAAAGAGAGGAGAATTATTGTGGGCATGTCCGCTAGCAATGAACAGTAAAATAAAAAGTTAGAATGGTAACCCGTACGACACGTGTTTCTGCTCATTGGCTTCATCAGGCCCACGTATGTGACTGTGCCTCTCAACATAAGTCGAGATGCACAACGTCACATACGCAGTTACGGGTGTAACCTTAAGAAAAGGGAAAAAAAAATATATTTAACGAGGACCACAAACAGGAGCCAGTGCACCAATTTGTGGCTTCAGCCAAAAGACCCCTTTTTTGGGGGCAACAATTAGCGTCGCCGACGGAGGCAACTATAGCCAACTGTCGTGGTATCCTATAAGCCCAAGAGAAGAAAAACAAATGCTAGAAACTAGCGCGGATCGATACATAAAAAAAGAGAGGAGAATTATTGTGGGCATGTCCGCTAGCAATGAACAGTAAAATAAAAAGTTAGAATGGTAACCCGTACGACACGTGTTTCTGCTCATTGGCTTCATCAGGCCCACGTATGTGACTGTGCCTCTCAACATAAGTCGAGATGCACAACGTC